>JASANE010000086.1:0-20972 GCA_030248225.1 Trileptium ribeirensis | reverse complement strand
GCTTTACGAATAAAATTTTCTTAAGATCTACCTACCTTGATATACCTTGATCAGTCACCGACCATTCTGTGCTGGGGAGATGCATCGATAGGCAGAAGATTGTCAATAACAGGAGTTTTCCAATGACTGACACCGGCAGTTACGTTTAAAATGACGCCTAGAAGAACAAATACACGTGAGACACAGGAGCTAGATATCACAACACCGTTGAAGTATCGCAGTTTCCTCAGACGGGTCGATGCCTCTGGATTTACTCTCAAACAAACGGTCAGAATCGTGCTATACAAAATAAAATTGCAGATAAAGGACTCACCAGTCAGTTTCGACAGAACCAGGTTCAAAATTATTTTGCTACAATGGGAGTTGTTAAAAGAATAATGGACAGTTCATACGACCCCATCATCGTTTAGCACCGTTTAGAACATGAGTTGAATGAAAGGTATTCAAACCAAACAGCACTATGATCGCTGAGACCAAGCGGACAACATGTACGAACATTGTCAACCAAGCCAGAAAGTTTACAGTAAACGAAATCAAGTGAGTTGTCCAACCGTGTGGATTGCAGTACAAACTGAATGAAATTATTTTCCAGCATAAAAATATTAATAAATTCGCTAATTTCAAAGTACCAACAACACTTCTGCCAGGTGATCATGAGATAGTTGAAATCTCCGGCAAATAAAATCGGCAAAGTACGAAGCAAGTACAATACCGAAAAAAGTATATCACTATTTGTGGAGTTTATTTTAGGTTAATAGTAAGCACACAAGACTAAAAGCTTTGCATGGTAAAATTCACAACCAATATCAATTCGCAACAATGTCTTCATATACGGAACACTCTAGCGACGATTCGTAAGGTTCGATAATATCATGATCATATATAACTACTGGTGCACCTCAGCATTTTTTATCACTGCGTTAAAGTTTATAGTTCATGAGAGAAATTTTAGAACTTAAAATATCATGATGGTACCATGATTCAGCAATGAAACTATATGGGCGTTGTGCGGTTGTGCAGATTGGACGCAACAAGTCTCTTTTTTATTCGTGGTCACTGACAATTGTAAAACGATTTTTAGTCCAACTATGCTGTTAGTAATACTTATTATCATTCCTATTATTAACATTATTATTACTATTATTATTATTATTGTCTTTATTGCTACTATTATTATTTTTGTTATTGTTATTATGGATTGTAACTTATTAATATAAAAGGTCCAGCTAGTTTTTTTAAGTCATTTTACCCTGAATAATGCGCACTTGTTCACCGGCGACGTTGAGTGCCCGAAACACGTTACACATTCTAAGCTCCTCTTCACATTGCATTCGGGTTAAATCACGGGAAATGCTGCATTTCGTATATTGGTTGTCGGCAGTATTTTTAAAATACTTTACATTACGTAGTATTTGCATCGGATCATTTAAGAAATTTTAAGAGGTTGCACCCTTCCAGGAGATTTTCTTCCCATTCGAAACACATTATTGTATATGGAGTTTCGGGTCTCTACTTGTCGCAATCGACAGTCGTTCAGGCCCGTTACATGTGTTTTGTAAAATTTTGGCATTAAAACTGCTAAAACGCGTCTCAATTTTCTCAACCTGACACGGTTTATGGGGATATTTTGGCATGTTGCATGGTGCCATGGCCATTGATAATTGTGTTGCTTACTGTCATTTTGTGCATTTATTTTGCCATATTAATACACTCTTTGCGATTGACATAACCTTTAACATTGCATGTCTTGTTTTATAATTGCGCATTACTTGAAGATAGGCTCACGTGAGCCCGTAAGAAGTTTACTTGGGACAAGGTTTTAAATTCAGATAGAAGAAGAACAGGAGAGACACTTTACCTGGCATCAAGACAATAACCTAACGGCTCAGAATTTGAAGTTTCAAATTCGGAAATAGGGGCTAGTGGTCGAGTTCGTTCGGGTCTCTGTCTCTATGCCAGGTAAAGTGTCTCTCCTGTTCCTTCTTCTATCTGAATTTAAAACCTTGTCCAAGTAAACTTCTTACGGGCTCATGTGAGCCTATCTAAGATAATGCGCAATTATAAAACAAGACATGCAATGTTAAAGGTTATGTCAATCGCAAAGAGTGTATTAATGGCAAAATAAATGCACAAAATGACAGTAAGCAACACAAATTATCAATGGCCATGGCACCATGCAACATGCGGAAGTGTCTTCCATGAACCGTGTCAGGTTCGATTGTGATGCGTTTGAGCATTTTTGAAATGCCAGATTTATACGAAAAACATGCTGACGGGCCTGAACGACTGTCGATTAACAGGTGAAGACCCGAAACCCATGCTATTAATAATGTTTTGGATGGGAAGAAAATCTTCTCGAAGGGTGCAACCTCTTAAAATTTCTTATAATGATCTGATGCAGCAAATACTTAGTAATGTAAAGTTATTTTAAAAAATACTGCCGACAACCATATTAGAATGCAGCATTTCCCGATTTGATTTAACCCGAATGTAATGTGAAGAGGAGCTTGAATGTGTAACGTGTTTTCGGCACTTAGACCTCGCCGGTGAACAAGTGCGCATTATTCAGGGTAAAATGACTGAAAAAGCTAGCTGGACCTTTTATATTAATAATTTAGATTCCATAATCAGCAATAACAAAAATAATAATAATAGCAAGTAAAGACAATAATAATAATAATGACATTAATAATAATGTTAATAATAGGAATAATAATAACTTAATCTTTTCTAACAGCATAGTTGGACTAAAAATCGTTTTACAATTGTGAGTCGACCACGGATAAAAAAAGACTTGATTGAGTCCAATGTGCACAACCGCACAACACAGTATCGTTTTCATTGCTGAAATAGTGGTACCATCATGATATTGCAGTTCTAAAATTTCTATCATGAACTATAAACTTGGTAACGGGCAGTGATAAAAGAAGATGTTCGAGGTGCCGCAGTAGATTATATATGATCATGAATTTATCGAACCTTACGAATCGTCGCTAGATTGTTCCGTATATGAAGACATTGTATCGAATTGATATTGGTTGTGAATTTTACCATGCAGAAACTTTTAGTCTTGTGTGTCTTCTAGTTAACCTAAAATAAATTCCACAATTAGTGATATACTTTTTTCGGTATTGTACTTGCTTTCGTACTTTGCCGATTTTGTTTGCCGGAGACTTCAACTATCTCATGATCACTTGGCAGAAGTGTTGTTGGTTCTTTGAAATTAGCGAATTTATTAATTGTTTTATACTTGGAAAATAATTTCATTCAGTTTGTACTGCAATCCACACGGTTGGACAACTCACTTGATTTCGTTTACTGTAAACTTTCTGGCTTGGTTGACAATGTTCGTACATGTTGTCCGCTTGGTCTCAGCGATCATAGTGCTGTTTGGTTTGAATACCTTTCATTCAACTCATGTTCTAAACGGTGCTAAACGATGATGGGGTCGTATGAACTGTCCATTATTCTTTTAACAACTCCCATTGTAGCAAAATAATTTTGAACCTGGTTCTGTCGAAACTGACTGGTGAGTCCTTTATCTGCAATTTTATTTTGTATAGCACGATTCTGACCGTTTGTTTGAGAGTAAATCCAGAGGCATCGACCCGTCTGAGGAAACTGCGATACTTCAACGGTGTTGTGATATCTAGCTCCTGTGTCTCACGTGTATTTGTTCTTCTAGGCGTCATTTTAAACGTAACTGCCGGTGTCAGTCATTGGAAAACTCCTGTTATTGAAAATTCTGCCTACCGATGCATCTTTTACAGCACAGAATGGTCGGTGACTGATCAAGGTATATCAAGGTAGGTAGATCTTAAGAAAATTTTATTTAGTAATAGATTGAAAAAAACATTTTGCTAAATTTCTGTTGTTTGCCAATTGTTATTTGTGAGTCTCCTGCCGTGGATGGCCATTTTCAACCCTGCTATGACGTAATGTCCATGTTAGCATTTTTCGTAAAGCTCAGAAGGGATCATAGTTTTAATTTTGAATAGTGTTTGCGTACAGCTGTAGCGTATATACCCGAGGGTAGTTAATGTGTTTATCAGTCATCCTTATCAAGCAACAGTCGCATGTTTAGCAGTATTTTAAATGATACTAGTCATAACCATATTTGTTTCATAGCTAACCAAAGTTGTTGCTTCTAAAAAGATAAGTTTTTTTCCAAAATTTTGGGTATTTTTGGCACCTTTTAGGGTACTAGAGGATCCTTGTGTGCAAATCCGTTTAAAACTTTACACTGGTTAAGATGACTAAAGTTTTTAATTAATCGAAAAGATTACTTAGCTACTGCAACTGTATAATCACGTAGCTCAAGGTCGTAATTTTTTTATGGATTCCGAGTGTAGATGATGCTTACGAAATTTATATCTTTGTTGTGTGGCTTTAGTCTGCGACTTCTTTCTGGACATTTGCATTACATTTTTGGAGTTCATATCGAGGTTTGCGCAAAAAATTGCGTGTATAATAATTTCCGGCATTTGCCCATTCAGATATCGCAGATTGTATACGATAATGTAGATTCGGTCGTTTTCGATCCAATAATCGATCGGTGGTCTCAGGTTACATATCGTTGCCAGATACGCTTTGATACTTTTCATTTATTCGCTAATCGTTTTTAGTTATCTCGGCTTCTGTAGCACGTGGTGTCACTGCCCGTACACGGTTTTCGAGCGGTTGTACCTGTTTTTATGTATTGTTCAGGTCAAAGATTTTTCTTACCACACGTCGGTGGAATTGATTGGCACGAGTTGTTGGTGCAGTTTCGGCCTCCCGCGCGTCGTGCAGCTGTTGCTGCAGTTTCACAATTTTTTGAGCCTATTCGTCCCGTTGCAGTACTGGCTTCGGTTCCTGTGGTTACTGTGGTTGTTGTTGTATACGGCACACGCGTCGCTGTACCGCTACAGTGGACAGCGCCAACGCGACCACTGCGCTAGGATTGGTTTGCAAGATTGTCAAGTCGGGGGTCGGCACACCTATGGTTTGTTGTACAATCGCCGGGCATTTTGTCAATCATTGTTCGAGGTCTTGAGGTTGTTGCCTGTAGCGTTGGCACATGGGGTCGATGTTTTTGGCAATTGCGGCACGGTACGCACGTAGCCCACGGTAGTGAGACGACTTCAGCAGTGCCAATATTACAACTTCCTTGCGTGATAATGCACTGACTGACTGTCTACTTCTTCGTTCATCATATATGGTGGCGAGCAACGACTTGGATGGCGGCTTATGTTTGAGCGTTCTCCGGATTCATGATTTCGTCGCAGGCATACTGATATGGTCGTCGCACGTACGCTGTCGCACCGGTGTCCGCCAGATACATTGTAGTGACCAGGGATCTACTAGAGGATGATTGTGCCAAGCACAGTGCTATTAGTGTCGCGAAAAATTGTCTCCTTTTCTCCCTCTCATCTTGTCTCCCCCCGAAAAACTTTGTTTTCACAATAATTAAGTAACCCTTCCTAATATAATGATAAATACGCTGCACAATGTCCTTGTTACCTAATCTTTGCTTACATACCAAATTCACCAGGCAGCAGTTTTGCGTATGCGCTGTAATAAAAAAATTTCTTCAGTCTTTTGGCTGAGGGTCCATTTTGGTCAAAATAGCGCCTTTCTACCCAAAGCTGCAAAGTCCGGCGGTTGTTGCAGATCCTTAAATCGCTTACGACAATATCGCTGCAAGCTTAGCTGTATCGATAATCGCTTTGACTCCATTGATCGTCGTTGACTCGATCATAGCGAGGTTTTCGTCCTCATTTCGAATATCCTTCGATGGCTTTGTGTAGAAGTCCACAGTTACCCAGTCCAGTACCTCTTTGATTGTGGAGCGTTTCTGAAAACGTTATCAACCGTTATCATTGAAGCCAGCTGTTCACGTTGTTGATCCGTCATCTGCTCTTTTTCGCTATTCATCGACAGTATTTTAATGTCGATCCAATTGTTAACGATCTCGAGAAATCGTTTAGAGGCTTTTACCGTTTCGATAATGATGGTATATAGGCCCTTAGTTATGCGAATCCGAATATGGTGCATACGGACAACCATATTTTCCAGAAACGACCTGGATGCTTGACTAATAGACTATTTTCCCAGACTGAAACGTACGATCGAGGCACCGTTCGATTACTTTTGATTCATGGTTCAAAATTGGTATCTTTTGAGGTAAATGAGTGGTTTGTTCTGCGCTATTCGTTAACATTGAGTTGGGTTCGCAAAGCCATTTAAAATGCACAGTGCTACATTAACTGTGCAAATAATATTTGATAACAACAAAATTACACGAAATTTCCCAAAAGCACAGGACTTGCCTGGTGAAGAAGTTGTTGCTGTGATATTTATATTGCAAGCTTTCTATCTGATGTGTATGTGCTATGAACGGCCGATCAAAATTGTTTCAACTAATCTCAAGTTTTAAATAACAGCAGCTAATCCAGTAAGGTGCTGGTACAAAATATGCAGTTCCGACAAGTTCCGATAGTTGCATGAAAGGCTTATTCTGTTTACTACATGTAAATTGATTTACTGTCACGTACACTGAAAACACTTGTCAAGAAATTTAAAAGATGTTTCCTTGATTTTTGCAACACCAGATCTTGTTTTAAAATTCAAATAATATTCCTTGAAATTTCAAAAATTATTCTTGAAAATTTCAAAGAATGTGTTTTTGAATTTTAAAAGAATGTTTTGGTGGTGCAAAAATCTAAGAAACTTTTAATTTCGTGGAAACATATTTTCAGTATATTTTTGAAAAATTTTACTCCTTACTATGTTATAGACTATAACGTCTTAACACGAACTGATTTTGGTTCGAAATAAGGGATTTGTTCAACCACTGCTTGCATACAAAAGGAGAAACGGCAAATTTATTTCTATGTGCTATTCTACAATCGTATTCAATGGTAAAATATTTAGGAAATTTTGCAAATCGAGCTATAGATGTTGCACAAAAAAATGCGTTTAATCTGAGTTCATTGAAAGACATCGCCATGTGCCAGGCCGTTTGCACCCAAATTTATACGTTGTAAAGGTGGCCAAACCACCTCAGCCTGTACTTCGCCACCATGGCTTCGACCATTGGCTGTTTGTAACACCTGCACCGAAATAAGCTATTCGCTACTTTGTGCAACATGCTCACACCCAGAGTAGACAGCGCATCTTGAATATGGTTATCACTCGCAAGAGATCAAGGGCTGAATATAGGGATATAACCTTGAACGGTACTACTTTGAGGCCTTGTGATAGCGTAAAATATTTAGGCTTGTATCTAGACTCAAAAATGAGTTGGAGATATCATATTGAACAGGCATCTCAGAAGGCAATAAAACTTCTTTTTGCTATAAAGGGTGCAGTTGGTGTTAATTGGGGTTACGGCCAAAGTCGATGTCCTACCTCTATACTGCGGTAGTGCTTCCATCCCTAACTTATGGCTGTGCTATGTGGTGGTACAGAAGCAAATTGAAAACTTATTTGGGAAAATTTCTGAAGGTTCATAGTCTGGCCTGTCGTATGATCACAGGTTCACTTCGTTCTGCTCCTCTGGAGGGTCTAGAGGCCATTATGGGAATTAGACCTATTGATCTCGTTATTGATCAACTGGCAGTTGAAAGCTACTACCACCTGAGAACCACTGGGCTATGGCTTGCTCAGTTCGAGGGTAGTGGATATTATAGGTTGCAAAGATTTGTCCGAGGCATATGTGATACCATAGTAATGCCAACGGACAGAATTTTAAGATTTTTCAGTTGGAATAGGAAATGGTGTATAAGACATGAGGGAACCCTGTCAGATGGCGATCTTGTGTGCTATACTGATGGTTCACTCATGGACACAGACTGTGGAGTTAGAGTAGGGGCTGGAGTCGTTATTGATAATACACATAGATTACACTTCGCATTAGGGTCCAAGGCAACGATTTTCCAGGCAGAAATTGTTGCAATTTGTAGATGTGCCGAACATCTCGTGGAACAAGGTACTAGGAGAAGGAATATTTGGATTTTCAGTGACAGCCAGGCTGCACTTAAGGCTCTAGATAAGCCGGTAGTGTCGTCAGCCACTGTTATTGAATGCCATAAGAAATTAAATAGACTAGGTGCCGAAAATGTGCTATGTTTGTCGTGGGTCAAGGGACACTCAGGCATTAGAGGGAATGAAATTGCGGACAGCCTTGCAAAGAAAGGTGCTTTATTGAATGTGTCTGGGCCGGAACCTTGTGTTCCAGTTTCCTCTTCTATTGTGAAGACTTCGCTGGTGCGTTCTATGTTTGGACAACAAGCTAGACGGTGGAGAGGGGGAATAAATTGCAGGCAGACAAGGATTTTCTTTCCTGAAGTCAATTATAGGAGATCTCGCTTCTTGTGGAAGCTTAGCAAAGATAGACTGCGGATTGCTATACATGTTTTAACTGGGAATAATCTTTTAAATGCCCATCTTAAGGTTATGAACAAAATCTGTTTTAGGAACTGGTAGTTTATCTTATCATGAACGATTGCGATTTTTGGGCTTACAATCGTTGGCGACGCGTAGGCTTCGTCAAGATTTAATAACTTTGTATAAGTTGGTGCACGGTTTTTATTTGTTTGACTGGCATGAACTATTCGATCCAGCTGTGTGCCAACGTACTAGGGGTCATCCGTACAGGATCCGCTCTAAACTAATACCTCGTCATGAATATACTCGTAACTTTTTTTCCTGTCGGGTGGTCTCCAAATGGAATGCGCTACCCTTGGATGTGGTCACCGCCCCCTCCGTAACCTGCTTCAAAGTTCGTCTGCACACATCTGGATCGATCCCTGAGCTGTAATGATTTTCCTGGTGCTGCCGTCGTTTTTCTGTTTTCAAATTGCAGCACTGTCTTCAAATTCGTTTGCACGTTCATCTGTTTTCAAATTCAAATGTATTCATCGTACACAATCAACAGCCAGGATTCTGGCTCCTGGCTATATCCATCAACCACTGCTTATGGATTGGACTCGTGACAAATGCCTGGCGATGGCCAGTGGTTGATCCGAAGTATCCGAAGTAAGTATGAAACTGAGAGAAAGTAGTCTCTGCGAATATTGTCGTCAGGAAGCTGAAACGTCTGAACATTTTGTTTTCAGATGTAAAAATTGGGGTGAAGCTAGGCAAAGGTTCTTAGGTGCTCAACAACTAGCAGTTACTAATGGTAGGACTATGTGTTTGAGTAAATTAATAGGTTTTTGTGTTGCAACTCAGAGGTTTGATCTAGGTTTATAAGAATTACAACACGGTGATGCAAAGGGTCCTACTATTAGGACCTGTGCAAATTATCACACCGTTACTCAAGTCTAATTTAATGCTCACACCCAGAGTAGACAGCGCATCTTGAATACTTCAAGCTTCGTTAAATCTGCACTCGGCTAAATGCATTATTCGACGCCGTATAACAGTTCGGGTATTATTACGCTATTGAAGACGGGCACGGCCAGACTCGTTGTCATATCGGTCCAGCCGATTAGGGCACTACTAAGCGTCCAAAATTGGTCCCAGCTTCGCCGATTCGAACACGAATATTTCTCGACGCTCTGCTTGATCGCGTCTCGAAGATGGAATGAATCGACTATCTCGATATGTCCCCATTCGGTGTAGTAGGTTCATTGGGGCGAGATGATTTTCAGACCAAGTTTACTGGTGTTGTGCAGATGTTCCAGCAATAACAGGATCAGATACTTTGTTTCTCGAAAAAAATTTAAATCGTCTTTATAGTCAAGGTCCGTGAGGGCGGCGCTCTGACCATCAGTAACATCGTCCAGCTGTCGAGTAAGCTTCGAAACATCCCAGTCAAGCGCGTTGAAAAGGCAAGGCGATATGATACAGCCATGTTTTGGTCTGGTGGTGACCACAATGTTGCGAGAAAGCTCATTGTAGACTCACACCGATCATTTGCCTTCGTAATACAGAGAATGTATGACGTGGACGAGCTTCGAATATAGCTGACTCATGGCTGCCCAGAGAGACCTGCAAAGAAATAAATCAAATGCCTCAGCAAATTCTACAAATAGACGCCTTATGAATGTCGCCTGGAGTGTGTCCCTGCTGATGCTTCTAGTCTGTGAGGATCCGTGGAGAAACCAGACGCTTCTATGACGGACGGCAAATCTCAGATCCTTTCCAGTGATCGAAAGTAATTTTTGCCAAAATTTTCCACGCCTCTTTGGTGCGGGGTAAGGTTACGAGGGATCTCCGATTTATCGAGGGGGGTCCGAACCTCAAGAGTCTCCCTCTCTCTGAGCATGTATGCATTAGTCTTTAAATTAAACGCATGTTCCGGTTTTGATGATTAACAATGAATTGTATCAGGCTCTGCTGTAGCGCCAAGGCATAGGAGTGTAGAGGAAACGTAAGTGGTGTTATCCAGCAACATGTGAGCTATGTTAAGGTGGGTGTATCTGGTGACACCATTAATTGTGTACAAGGAGGCATGTACGCCTTTTCGAAAACAGCACTATTGTTATAGTGTGCACGTTCTTCGTTGCCGTCTTTTGGATTATGCGTTTTCTTTTTCTAATGTTTGTTTAAGTGCTCTGTACGTACTTACTCTGTGTTATGTGATTTTACCATTTTAATACGCCACGTCTCTATTATATAGTATTTGTATAGTAAGATCACTCGCATTTCACCTTTTTCTTTTAATATTTGCTACGAAGATGTTCTTTGTTTCGCGGTTATATATACCTATTGTTATATGCGTTGCCAACTGTTGAAACTTTTATTATATTGTCGAAGTGAAAGTGTATTTTATCTATTTGTTTAGTTATTAAAATATTTTTTCGAGGTTTTAGTTGACAAGAAAAGGTTTGTTACAAGTTTTATGAAGAAAAAAATTTAGTTATCTTTAGATGAGTTCCACCGACGATAACAAATATAGTATGTAATTAGTCGGTAGTGGAACTACATTTGTGAGCGGTGCTTGGGCTGTGGCATTACGAATGTAATCAATTTTATGTTCTTCAAATAACTACATTGCATAGGGCTTTATCATTGGTAAAAATATTATATTTGAATTCTTCGACCCAAAAACCCAATAATGGTTTGATCGAAACGATTCTATTTCAGTAAATAACACAAATATTGCAAAATTCTCTATTTTAGCTGCATTAGCTTAACTAATTAGCTAATTACTAATTAACCACTCAAAATTATTTTTAATCCCAAATATCAGGTGCACACTCTGACATGATAGGCTTTTAAACAAAAAAATTTTAAAATCGGTTCAGTGGTCTTGAGATCCGTCGGACCGAACGAACGAACTAACGAACGGACAGACATCGACCTTTTTAGTCCCAGACAGAAAATGAAAACGCCTCGCTTCGCTCCGCTCAATGATATCGTTCGATCACAACTAGATGCTTCACTAGGACCGTTAGGTCTACAGCTTAACTGCAATAGATAGCTTTTCAGAAACCGGTGCCATGCACACAAGTTCTCCGGAGAATTTAATATACAACTGGGTCGAAATAAGCAGCACAGATATATCTACAATTATGCGTTATACATTTATGGAAAAGTTGAAATAAGCGATGCGTTCTGACAGTTAATAGTAGAACTTTGAATATAATTAAGTTCTTCCCCTTAGTACCCTTCTGATATACAAGAATGATGGATGTCAAATTAAAAAATATGTATTAATATGCGATTATAGATGGCAGATGTAATATTTTCGTTAAGTAGATTGTTTGATTGATTTTAAAGTTTGAACCATTATTACTCAGTTGACCGTAATACAAGAATACCCCAAAGCAATATGTAACCCGTAAGTTCACACGGCTAGTGGAAAGATCGGTTCACATACTCACTACAAAGCTACTTATAACACTAGTGAAATTTTAGAGGTTTTGATCCAAAATGTTCACTTTTAGACCGTAACGCTTATGCAGTACGTAATGGGGAGTTTTTGTTAGTGCTACATGTATGTTATTTAAATTTTATACAATACCTAATTTGAGTGAAGTGGCTTCATGCATTACCATGTTCCATACCTTAAATCGTACTCCTGGATCTTTGCATAACAGGTGTGGTTTCTCCAATTTGCGCTCGACCATCCTGAAAGTACCAAGCCTTTTGTCGGGTTGTATGAGATTCTTTAATCGATTCTGCAAGACAAGACACCAGCAGCAGCAACAGCTTTGTCTTACTGACGTGGTATTGATCCAGAGTCATGAAGTCATTTTTTGAAAACTGCTACATTTGAGGCCGCCACTATTTGTGCGTTTAGGCGGTTCCATTTTTCTACGGCTCGATATTCGAAGGAAAAACAGGCGCAGTCAAGTCTAGGTGATAGTTGCAGTTTCTACTGATGTCCTCGAAGTCGGCTACCAGAGCAAATTGAAAAAAGCGTGACAGTGGTAAATCCACAGTACCATGGGCCATTCGATAGATCATATTTAAGTCCGCTCTATATCGACGAGTTTCCAAAGTTTGGAGTTGTAACCGATGATCATAGTCAAGTTCCTCGATAACTGGGATCATTTTGGTCTCTGTATGTTGCTCATCCTCGAAATGCATGATGGCTCGTTTGTAATGTGGGCACCGAACATAGCTGGCATATTCAAGCCGAGAGCAAATAACAGATCGGGAAATGGGGATAAAAGTACCAATATGGAGGAATACAAAATGCCGGGGCACTAGACGAAAGACATATTCAGCTTTATTGACGACTTACGCGCATAATGTATTGAATACTTCAGATTATCCGATATTACTACACCAAGATCACGCTCATTTTTGCTAACAGGAAGCATTTGATTGCCAAAATTATAGTTGTGATTCAGATTAAGATGGCCAACATGAGGACATTTACATTTATCAAAATTGAACTCCATCAACCATAATGTTGCAAATCAAAAGACCAAAGATTGCTCGTGGCACAAAATAATAGTTTTGTGTACATAAGATCATAAACTCGGTGAAATTTCTAGCGGAATGGATACACACATTCTCAAGTTACAAATTTTCACATCCATAGTTTAATTGAATTAGGCATTGAAAAGAGGACTATTCTTGAACCGGCAGAGTTCCGTTTCTGAATTACAGTTCTTGAAATAAAATGTTCTGTTATAAATAAGCGAAAACCACCTTTATAATTAATTTAGATAAAACATTTGGATTTATAAGTTTTGCAACAAATCTATCTATTTTACTAAAAATTTTGCCACTGAAAAAGTTAATGGACGATATAGCTATAGCTCGATGGGTAGTAACGTCGTTGACCTTTGTGAGAAATATCGTGTCGAACGCTTGTTGCTTTGTGGAGTTTACTTTGAATTATCATTTTTGAATTTATAACTATAAGACCCAACGTTAAATATACTTTGCTCCGGTGTACACTTGAGCATTGTATGTGTAGGCGTGATATTTACAGTTTCTACATCGGCTTTTTCGGCAACGTACGTCGCTCTGAGCTGGTGGCATTTTATCCAATTGCTCATTATTAAACTAGTCAATTGGTAGATGTTCAGTGGGACGGCTCAAGTAACCCAAAACCATAGAGCGAAACAGTTTTCCCAAGCATTCGCATTTCTATATATTAAAGTTAATAATTTTGAGCAATTAGTGAATTCTCTCACACAGCCCGTCAACTGAGCATTATGTATTTTTCGTTTTTAGCTGTTGTTACGAACAACTCATCGCTGGGTTTTCGCCGGTTTTAGTTTGGCGCATAATATAAACCATTTGTATATCTAGTTGTCCGTTTGCGCTGCTCGATTTCCTGCCCATAGTCCCTGAAAACGAATAAGACCCTTATTTTTTCCACATGTGCGAGATTTTAAATTACAACTCTTCCCACTTCAGAAAACAAATATATACCGCTAATACTGTTTCCGAGAGTTAAAAATCTGCTATTTGACAGAGCAGCCGTTTTCGAGTTTTAAGCTAAAGGCAAAATATACTGGCTTGTCCGTTATGTTTTTTGTTTGCAAATTGTTTTTTGAAGATTAAGTACCACTATTTATAATGCTAAAATATCGTTTTTGCTTGGAAATACGTTCACGGTGATAAAAATGCATAAAAATATGGAAATATTTAGTATTTTTGAGCAAAATTTATCCCCCCCACACTTTCAATCTTCCCCCGAGAATGAATATGGGGGCCCCCGAAGTTCCCCGCTCCCACTTTTAAGAGGGCTGTGGACAGGCCAGACATATATGTAAAATTGTGAGTGTTTCTAGATGTTTCTATTTTCTTGCTATTTGGTGAAAACGTAGGCTAACTGGGTTATTTGACTTATTCGTCACGGTCTGTTGTCTTTCTGTGATTTAGGTCTCAGCTAACTCAAGTTATGACTTTTGAATAGTCATCCACATTTGGGCCGTTTTGCTTCGCCACGCTAGGGGTTAATTGTATATAGTTTTCAGATATATTTGCACATACTTCAGGTGCAAATCGTAACGCCCAGTGCGGCAAAATAATAGTTGATATAGTTTCGATGCTCTCTTAATAAAACTATGAAATATAATCATTTATGTATGTATATTTGGATTTTGCCGAGATTTTTCGGGGAACGTCATCGACGGTGGAGCAGTGTTGCGACGGTTGGTTGTCGGTCAGATGTAACTGGGGCGCGAGGACAACAAGCCTAAACCCGAGCTGCTGCTCTAGTTGCCATCGGCGGCATCGTATGATCGCTCGCTGGTCCCACTTGTTGCGTCAAACATGGTTCGTTTTGTTAGCGATCGTTGTGTTGTGTCAAACTATGCCGCCGTGGCTAGCTGTTGACGCGGCAACGACCTCGACTAGCCATCAAAGGCGACGTCAGCCGCACCAACTACATTCCGCCGTTAGAAATAGTCGACGCCTTAGCAACGAACGCAAGCGGTCATCGGCCGATGGGGCTGGTCCTGGTCGACTCGATGATTTTTCGCCGCCTGGTGGCCACGTCGTGCCATTGTTTTACGCCTCAGCACTCTCACGTCGTGATGTTAATTTTCACAACACTGCTGCGACGAATAATCAGGTATTGCCACATGAAAATTCCGGTAATACCAAGTTACAAGAGTTTATTTCTTCAAACGAGAAACGAAGTCAACCACACCTGTCCGACTCGGAGCATGAAAAATTATCTGAAGTGAAAAGCGGCGTAAACTTTGCTAAAACTAATCGATCTCAGGACAACTATAATGTTCGACTTATTCCGGTGAGCTATGATGAGAACGATTACAACGATTACGATACAGGCATCGGCACTTTGGACGCAAAGAGCTTCGGTTATTCGCAACTACAGATTGGAGGCAGTTGGAGCGAAAATGTCCACAGTTGGACGGATTCCGGCAAACTAGATGGTCAAGAATCACCCAAAAGACGCCGATATTATACAAATACGTGGGCTGTCCAGGTCCCAGGCGGAGCCAAAGACGCTGAAGCAATTGCACGCGAGAAACAATTTATTAATCACGGAGAGGTATGTAATTTTGAGACTTTCATGAAACAGTAGCTCGCACGCGAGGGTGAGACAAAGCGAGCGTGATTTCATTTTTAAGTTATCATTTTGTTTAATCACCTGCAACAATCTGTATTTTTGATGCATATACCATTCTAAAATGTCTTGAACACTGAATCCTTTAGAAATCCTAAAACCTAATCGACCCAAAACCCATCGAAAACAATTGACAACGCATAAAGTATTTGTGCTGGTCTCTAGAAAAAAACCATCGTACGTATTAGGCCTACCGAAAAAGCTGTATTTATACAATTCTTGATGAGCTGTAGGTAATATGTAACTAAACAACTGGAGACAGACTATATTATGGAAGTCGAATTCATTGACCCTAGACCAATTGAAACCACATGAAAACGCACTAAATTTACACCCCTAACTCTACGCAACTACCAAATCATTGTATTCAGCGTACCGAAAAATCTCGATATAGACTATTTTTAATGCCATGCACCAAACAGCTGAAGACATACTATTTTCTGAAACGTCTGAAAGGTCATAAGGTCTTTGTGCTGTACTCTAGGTAACCAAATCTTCGTATTCAGCATACTGTAAAACCTGTATATATAGACAATTCTTAATGATCTGTATGCTATATGCAACCAACTAACCGAATACATACTATATTCTGGAAATCGGGTTTGTTGGTCCTAAACCCATTGAAAAAGCTTGAAATATGCACGCTGGACTCAAGATAACTAAATCTTTATTTCAGCATTCAGAAATACGCATATATAGACCATTCTTCATGCCCTACACGCAATACATAATCAGACAAATCAAAATGCACATTTTGCAAATCGGGTTCGTCGATCGTAAAACCTTTGAAACCTCATGAAAAGGTATAATTATAGTCAAGCTAAACTCATGTAACAAAACTAATATAGTGGAGTTAGGCTCTCGATAGCAAAACCATATTATTCAGTGTGCTTGATAACCTATTAGGCACTCATTGACAGGTAAAAACAAGCAATTACATGACGAAATCTGAGAAATCGCTATTTATGGCAGCCGAGAATCGATGAACCATATTCGGGCCCACAGTGGCCCAGCGAGTGGTTCCACGAAAAAGTCGCAGTCAGCAAGGTTCTATATGTCCTGGTTGTCTACATTTTTTGATGCGAAGCCTATGTCGCCATATATTTGCTGAAAAAGACGTACCCGTAAATACAGATCAGGCAAAGAACCCTTAAAAACCGATTTTTTGTCATTTTGACCAGAAAGATGGCGTCGGAGCTGTTCGTGTTGAACTAAAAGGCACAGCGTTGTAACTTCTGCTATCGAAAAAAATTGTCGAAAGTAGTCCATCTGAAAACGAGTTATGAATGACGACAGACAAAAAAAGAAATTTTCACGATTCTTCCCTCTAGGGCTCTCTGTGAAAACTCCGCTCGATTCGCTCGCTCCGTCTCAATATCTGTCCATTTTTGTGAAGTTTTACAAGATTTTAATATAAAGGTCCTGCAACAATTATTTACTTCATCATTTTAAAGTTTACAAAGAGATTGATTAAGGGTAAATTTTCGAATCTTGTTCCACGAAAGACGAAACCAAAAAGCGAGCGAGCTTTAAAATTTCTTATCCCACGAATGTGCCTCTGCAAGAAAAGAATCGATTATGTCGAATATTGCACACATTGATTGTTATTGCGGACATCAGTATTTTACTGTCTTCCGAAAAGTGAGAGACATTGGGATGCCTCCATGTTCATTTCAGACTGGGTAAGGCGTCAAATCTGCTGCATATTTCCACTTTTTCAAGTATTTATACTTCTGACTGAAAGCGTGCAAATATATTTAGGCAACAAAACAGTTTTTAGCTTTACTTTCAAAATATTTAGTTTACAGTATAATGTTAATAAATCGTTGATTTAGTTGAACATGGTGGGTTTTGGTGACTGGGGGGTGCGAGGGAGCGTAATCTAAAACATTGGGAAATTGGTGAGTATCGCGTCGGAACTTGGAACCAAAATGTGCTTAACAGTGTCATATCTGGGAATAAAGGTTGATATTTATTTATCACAAGATATAAAACAAAAATAGTTGGCTTGCAGTTATAGCTACCAAATTATGTAATATCGAGAGCAGTTAAAAATTATAAATAAATGTTAGTGCTTGATTGGACAGGCTCTCGGTCGTGCAAACATTTTAGTAGAGGTCGAGAAATGACTGCTGGGAAAACAAAATAGCTACCAAATTATGTAATATCGAGAGCAGTTAAAAATTATAAATAAATGTTAGTGCTTGATTGGACAGGCTCCCAGTCGTGCAAACATTTTAGTAGAGGTCGAGAAATGACTGCTGGGAAAACAAAATAGCTACCAAATTATGTAATATCGAGAGCAGTTAAAAATTATAAATAAATGTTAGTGCTTGATTGGACAGGCTCCCAGTCGTGCAAACATTTTAGTAGAGGACGAGAAATGACTGCTGGGAAAACAGAATAGCTACCAAATTATGTAATATCGAGAGCAGTTAAAAATTATAATTAAATGTTAGTGCTTGATTGGACAGGCTCCCAGTCGTGCAAACATTTTAGTAGAGGTCGAGAAATGACTGCTGGGAAAACAAAATAGCTACCAAATTATGTAATATCGAGAGCAGTTAAAAATTATAATTAAATGTTAGTGCTTGATTGGACAGGCTCCCAGTCGTGCAAACATTTTAGTAGAGGTCGAGAAATGACTGCTGGTAAAACAATATAGCTACCAAATTATTTAATATCGAGAGCAGTTAAAAATTATAAATAAATGTTAGTGCTTGATTGGACAGGCTCCCAGTCGTGCAAACATTTTAGTAGAGGTCGAGAAATGACTGCTGGGAAAACAAAATAGCTACCAAATTATGTAATATCGAGAGCAGTTAAAAATTATAAATAAATGTTAGTGCTTGATTGGACAGGCTCCCAGTCGTGCAAACATTTTAGTAGAGGTCGAGAAATGACTGCTGGGAAAACAAAATAGCTACAAAATTATGTAGGGGGGCCGTGTCCCATATCGAGAGCAGTTAAAAATTATAAATAAATGTTAGTGCTTGATTGAACAGGCTCCCAGTCGTGCAAACATTTTAGTAGAGGTCGAGAAATGACTGCTGGGAAAACAAAATAGCTACCAAATTATGTAATATCGAGAGCAGTTAAAAATTATAAATAAATGTTAGTGCTTGATTGGACAGGCTCCCAGTCGTGCAAACATTTTAGTAGAGGTTGGGGCGGAGAAAGGAAGATGTGCTGGGCCGGGGGGGGAGAAAGGGGGGGGGGTGATGTGCTTTGGGGGGAGGGGCTTGAAGGTGAGAGATGCTGGGAAAATGGCTTTTGTAAAAAGAAGCAGTGAAATTATGAATGTTTGCTTATTGACGGCTGGTGGTGCAAACATTTTAAGCAAATGACTGCTGGGAAAACAAAATAGCTACCAAATTATGTAATATCGAGAGCAGTTAAAAATTATAAATAAATGTTAGTGCTTGATTGGACAGCCTCCCAGTCGTGCAAACATTTTAGTAGAGGTCGAGAAATGACTGCTGGGAAAACAAAATAGCTACCAAATTATGTAATATCGAGAGCAGTTAAAAATTATAAATAAAGTGCGTTGGAAGATCGAGGGTAATTTTTTTCTTTGGGGTTTGGCTGGAAATAATGGCTAGTGTAGGTTTGCTTTTTTTGCTCTGTTTTTTTGTTCTTGATCTTCTCTTTTTTAGGTTTTAAATGAATTGTTAGTGCTTGATTGGACAGGCTCCCAGTCGTGCAAACGTGTGGCTCTGTGGCGTTTTGGTGGTGTGGCTTTATTGGCGGTGGCTTATTTAGTAAAGAGAGAAATGCTGCTAAAACAAAATAGCTCATTATATTGATATTAGCAGTTAAAAATTTCAATGGAATGTTTTAGTGCTTTAATTGACAGCTTTGCAGCATCCTACAAACATTTTAGTAGAGGTAGAGGAAATGATCAAAAAAGATGGCTTCAGGATATCTGGACATGAAACAAAAACAATAACAAAATGTTTATTGAAGGACAAAAGTACAAAAATAGCTGGTGAACGAAAACAGAAACAATTGAACAATGGCTCCAATTATGATGAAGAAGCAGTTAAAAATTATACGATGTATTTTGTGCTTTTATCACTACAGTCTGCACTTTTAGTAAGATCATCACTACTGAAACCAAATCCTCAATTATGTAATATAAAGAAGCAGTTGAAAATTGAGGTGAATATTTTAGTAGTTGATGACGTTTCAGTAGTAACAAATAATAAAATGAAAATAAATCTGCTGGGAAAACAAAATAGCTACCAAATTATGTAATATCGGGAGCAGTTAAAAATTATAAATAAATGTTAGTGCTTGATTGGACAGGCTCCCAGTCGTGCAAACATTTTAGTAGAGGTCGAGAAATGACTGCTGGGAAAACAAAATAGCTACCAAATTATGTAATATCGAGAAGCAGTTAAAAATTATAAATAAATGTTAGTGCTTGATTGGACAGGCTCCCAGTCGTGCAAACATTTTAGTAGAGGGACGAGAAATGACTGCTGGGAAAACAAAATAGCTACCAAATTATGTAATATCGAGAGCAGTTAAAAATTATAAATAAATGTTAGCTTTTTGGACAGCTCCCAGTCGTGCAAACATTTTAGTAGAGCAGTCGAGAAATGACTGCTGGGAAAACAAAATAGCTACCAAATTATGAATTTTAGGGAGCAGGTAAAAATTATAATTGAAATGTTAGTGCTTAGTGGAACAGGCTCCCAGTCGTGCAAACATTTTAGTAGAGGTCGAGAAATGACTGCTGGGAAAACAATATAGCTACCAGGTTTTTTTTTGTTGATTGGGGTGTGTTATTTGGTGGGTGAAATTTGGAAAATGTATTGTAGCGTGTTTGGAGAAATTTGTGCTTGATTGGATGTGTTGTCATTTAAAGTGAGAACTATAGGAAAACGTGGCTTTACAATTATTTAATATCGAGAGCAGTTAAAAAGTTATAAATAAATGTTAGTGCTTGATTGGACAGGCTCCCAGACTGCAAACAATTTAGTAGAGGTGAGGAAATGACTGCTGGGAAAACAAAATAGCTACCAAATTATGTAATATCGAGAGCAGTTAAAAATTATAAATAAAATGTTAGTGCTTGATTGGACAGGCTCCCAGTCGTGCAAACATTTTAGTAGAGGTCGAGAAATGACTGCTGGGAAAACAAAATAGCTACCAAATTATGTAATATCGAGAGCAGTTAAAAATTATAAATAAATGTTAGTGCTTGATTGGACAGGCTCCCAGTCGTGCAAACATTTTAGTAGAGGTCGAGAAATGACTGCTGGGAAAACAAAATAGCTACCAAATTATGTAATATCGAGAGCAGTTAAAAATTATAAATAAATGTTAGTGCTTGATTGGACAGGCTCCCAGTCGTGCAAACATTTTAGTAGAGGTCGAGAAATGACTGCTGGGAAAACAAAATAGCTACCAAGTTATGTAATATGAAGCAGTTAAAAATTATAAATAAAATGTTTGCACGACTGGAGCAATA
>JASANE010000083.1:0-37506 GCA_030248225.1 Trileptium ribeirensis | reverse complement strand
TATGTGCTCAACCGTTGCGTATTGCTCCCAGGTGGCCTCGGTGTAGGCGGTTATACCAGAAGTTGCGTATGCTTCAACCCACTTCGTTACAGGTCGACGTGTGCTGCACCTTCCCTATCTCGAAAACATAGTGGCACCATGCGGCTGGTTTGAAAAAGGACACCGGTCATCCTATCACAAAGCCTGTCATAAATATCTTGCGGTACAATAAAAATATCTCAATACCGGAACCTACGTCTGCGTCCGTTCGGCAATTATACCCATTTCTTAGTGCTGAATGTAGCTGGAGGCGGATGATGAGGTCACGAGGTGTAATAAATACAAGAACGACGAAATCAGAAGATGAAGTGGTCGCCCAACCCTCCTCCTTACCACATTGTGACAGAATCGCATCAGTTTACTATGGCACACTGTGCAAATAAATACAAAAACGACTTAACGTAATATCTGTTTATTTGTCTGCTAAGGTTAGGGTGTCGCACTTTACGAGTCATTTCCAACCTTTTCCTTATACGGTCGCTCGTGTGTGACTGTATATCGCGCATGCTGCATTAACGCTGTTCGCTCGCTCTATGAAGTTAAAAGATCCGAACAGAACCTTCAACATAGAACAAAATACACAAGCTATGCGAGAGAGTGTTAAAAATAAAATCAAGACTATTGTTCAAGATAACCCTTTCCCGCAATCACAGGTGCATGACAGTGTTGCGAGGCGATTAGCGTAAGAATTTAAAGTGTTGCTGTTCGCTCGCTCGGTTTGTGAGGTTCCTTAAAGAATCCAGCAAAAGTCCTAAGTTGCGCAGTGGCTAAGCAACAAGGCTCTCACATAAACGATCTAAGTTCAATCCACCGCCACGGCAAGTTTTCGCTACATTGTATATATACAATTCAATCAGGAAATATTGATTGTTGCGGGTAAATGTTACGTTCGCTCAACATGATTAAGATATAAACCGTTTATTCATAAATATAGAGCGAACGGGATTTACACAAAGTGATAGATCCTAATAGCATGTCAAATGACCGTAGAATTAAAACCCTTGTGTCCAAAACCAAGGGCATGGGCACGAAGAATTTCGAGAATTTACGGTACTCCGTTACTGCAACAAGCTTAGCATGGTGGCTCACCACTACCATACGAATTATGTGGATTTCACGGTTTATAAAACTTGACATGACGCGAGTGGGAATGGCAATTTTTTCACTTTAGCTGAACGTACAAAGCTATACCTAATGCATATGAAGTTTTCGGTATTGTTGAATATGATAAAAGCAATATTTGCCTATCAATATAATAGAAGCGTCATGGCCTATACCTGCCGCGAAAAACTGTTTAAAATTATTTTTGAAAACTGTGGATTTCGAAGGTTTTTCGTGTTTGATCAGTGGATGACGAAATAAATGATCGTATTGCTTTGATATGTCGAAAATTCGTAATTCGGTATTGATGGTAAATTAATGGTTGTCTGGAAATTTGAAGTTGGCCTAGGAAGCTCAATTTGGAACCCCGAAAAAGTATGGATTATGTTTACTTATCATCAAAACTTGATTTTTATAGCCTTTCAAATTATTAGTTTCCACTTTACATGAAGAACGTTTCTGTGAGAGTATTAATTGAGTTAGCCTATAGACAATTTATCGAATTCAGGTTAGTTATTTGTTATATACACTTATAATCTAGTTTGCATTCGCAGTTCACCACTATCCTAGCCCAATGGAGGTACTTTAAGGCGAACTAGCTGTGATATTTTAAATTGTTTTGTAGTATGAAGAGACCAACAAGCAATTTGTGCTATAGTATCTATGTATTAACTAATGGGCATGAATCTGTAGGGACAAGCTAGAATCTGAATAATGCATGTCTAATCACTTGGGATATCGGGATGTTATCTAGTAAGGAATCATTATGCAGAGCCTGTCTACACCACATGGAAGCGTAATTAAAAAACCACCTCCACTTGGATCTTATGAATGGATGCATTCAGTTTCAGTCCTTCGTGAGACATTCTTTTAGCATTACAGACAGAACTCTTTGAAATCACTAATACCTGCCTCAGAAAATTGTAATGCATAATGAAAAAAACAACTCTGACAGCTGCTCAGTTCTGTATAGTTTTCAACTTGTCATGCGTAACATGCTCGTTAAACAGTCAATTTTGATGCTAAAAAGAAAAAGACCAAGTTTGGCTCAAACCGAGTCAAGTTTAGATTTAATAGTCGGTCTTTTTAACCTTAAGTTTAAATTTTGAATCAATTTGACTGAAGGTTGGACTTAAATTCAGTCAAAAGTTGACTTAAATTGAGTTAAAGTTTAACTCAGGCTTGACGTAAAAAAGACTGAATCTAGGCTGAAAAACTAAATCAACATTTTTGAAGTTACTTAGTATACTAATCAGATAATCGTATACTTGACTCACTACATGGGCATGCGCAGAATTTGAATCTCACGGGGAGCCAAATTCAGGAATTACACAATTTGATAAATTTCGTGGTGGTACACGCCAAATACTTAACCTTCGATACCCTTTGGGGGCATGGCACGGTAGTTCCCCTTGGGCTGCACGCTTATGGATCATTAACCATATCAATGTGTATCAGTCTCTCACTATATATATACTCGCCAGCTTCTGTTTTTGAAGGCATAAACTTAGCCTTGCGTTAAATCATTCGCCTGATAGTCTTACCACGGATTTAATTATGTCATAGTTATATCTGTTGCACAAACGGAGGTTAATATTCGCAACTAACATTCCAGCTCCGACTGTTTTTAAAGGCATTAATGTAATCTAGCATCTTACAATACATCATCGCTTAATAGTCATACAGTGTATTTATATATCATAGCTATATCTGCTGCACACATGGAAGTTAATATTAGCAGCTAGCATTAATATTGCAATTACAATTATCCGTGTTGATTCCATTACACCTCTAGAATATTGGGGTAATTGGTGGCATTTGAAGATGGAACCTGTCTTCTATTCATATAAATAATGTTGCATAATGTGTAATACTAATTGCCTTCAGAATAGCAGTCTTAGTGAGCTTTTGCAGGATACCGGTGCGCATGGCAGTCACCACACGTCACCTGTTAACTAAACCTGGAATCAACGCTGTCATTTGACTGACCTTACTACATGTCTGCGCGACATGAACAAAAAATCAAAGTGCAACTGATCGAAACCTCTATAAGCTTCTGACGTGCACAAATTATGGTCACATAACCGTTTTAAAACTTGCTAAGTTCAGATTGCCGGCAATTCTGAAAACTGAACGATCGAGACTCGTCAGGCACTATCTCAGCATGACAGAGAGCAGTATCCTAAAGGAACTGGCAAATTAACATCACTGGAGAACTGGGCAAACCAGACCCAGCGGAACAGCATAAGAAACCTGCCAAACAGGGATCAAAGTCTGACAATACTTTTCCCGTCATTTCCTACTACATAGGTAGTTACAATTTAAGTATAATTTTGCATGTTACCATACCGGAATGTAAAAACATCTAATAGTTCCGTGGACGTGTGTATACGATAGACAATATCCGTACCAGATATTACTTTATCGTTATTTTTGTCCTTGTCGAGTGTTATTGTTGTCCAAAATACCTGGAAGCTCAATGGAGTCCGGTCCGTCGTATCTTTAGCGTTTTGCTAAGTCATGGGACTGGAGAGCGGAAACGCAGCGGCCAAAATGATCCATATTACAACCCTAAAATGAAATACTGAATGCATACGTGTAAATGAATGCGCGTAACGCAGGTATATATGACTAGGATGAAGATGGGCTCAGAAAATTTCTCTTCTGGACAAACCAAAACGCTAGTAATATGCACATACAACTATACAGTCGAAATTACTGAATACAGATCTTCAATTATTTTATCACTACAGTGCCTTTGCCTCTCTAGCGATCAAGATGTCATTTCTAGGCAAATCGGTAACTCAAAATGTATCACAAAACACTTCCGTGTCTCAAGCAAAAACATCCAGCGACACACTCGTAATACTCCATATCTGAATGTCACTTTAAAACAGAGACCGTAAAGAGATCCGGTTGAAATTTCTGGGAATTTGATCGTTTTATGTTCTTTAAAACCTCCGTAAAAAGCAACTACTATCCTTAGTCGCAATTACGGTGACTCGTTAGTAGGGATGGGCCGGATATCCGGTACCGGTGACGGGTGACCGGCCGGTAAAGAAGTTATCCAACAGGATAACCATTTTAATAGTATTCTGGAGATTTTCAAATTAACGCTTCCGGTGGGGACAAAAAATTTTAATAATCGAATAGAAGAAAGCATATATACCAATGATTTGACGTTCACAGCTAATTGAAACGTGTGAGCAGCAGATGGAATTCTAATATAGACGGTGTTACCAATAGCTTTCGTAATGTTAGCAGCATTGTCTGTCACAAACGCATGACGGACAATTCCAGTCCACAACTGTAACACGGTGTGGATGGAATCCTCGATTGCAGCAGCTGTGTGACCACTCGGAAAGAAACCCGTGTGTATCGTCGCTTTAACTGCTTTGAACTCGCTGTTGATGTAATGTGCAGCGAGGCTTATGAATGCGCAATTGTTAGCATAACTAGTCCATAAGTCGGTGGTAAAGGTGATGATGTTCGAATCGGCCAGACCTGCATCGATTTTAGCTCTGACTTGTGCGTAAATGTTAGATATCACTTCCATAGCAAAGTATTGCCGGCCAGGAAGCTGATACATTGGAACTGCAGCTTTTATCATTCGTTGAATTCAGTGCTTTAAAATTCTATCAGTTTAACAGTTTAATAGTTACGTGAAAAATAATGGTCCAGAACTTAAAAACGTAAATATTTTGGGAATAATTTAAGTAAAAATAATATATCCCGCCGGATATCCGGTACCGGCAAAATTTTCTTACCGGCCCAACCCTACTCGTTAGGGATCGCTGCGTTTGTGGTGCGATGTAGATCACGTCCACCTCGTTCAGCCTGGCCAGTGGTCGATACCACGCTGGCAGAAAATCCACAAAGAGCTTAGTTCCGGGTTATAATTGTAGTTTATCGTTAGCTGGTTATACGGTTAATACCGGGTTAGGTCTTGTTTGGTTAGGTTCTAGAAAGATTGGATCGGCTTGATATTTTTAACCCGATGCGGTCTCTATTTCAAAGGAAAAAGCTATCAGTGTAAATAAATACGATATGAATTTACAGATTATCACGCCAAATTCAATAACGACATATAAAATTGACATTTATAAAAATATAACATGATTTTTTCGAAAATTAATGTACAACATATACACAATATACATATTAAGTATCGCAGGTCGGTGAAATCCTAACAAAATGAAATTCTTTGACAAATTTTGCCAGGGAGTTGTCGGTTGCAAATTCTGCCGGTGAACCTCGTTCGGGTTCATGTAGCGCTGGGTTTTAGCGGAAAGCATAAAACGACGGCATTCCCTAGCTCAAACTGGAAATTCGAAATAAAAATTTTCAAAAGTTTGTGTTGTATACAGAAAAATGCTCCAGCAGTTAATAACCATTGGGCGATGAACCATAAGGGCTCAAAAATTTACCAGAGTACACGAGCCGGAGAGGAGTGAACCAGTTTTTTTGCCAGGGGAGTCCGAAAAATGCCAGCGCCCCAGTCTCTAATTGATGCCAGGTCATCGACTTGTACAAAGATAAAATTGAGACCATAAGACTGTTCATCTGAAATAAATCAAGAGAAAGCTTATGCCAAGAAAAAAGTCATTGCTCAATACATATACATACTGCATAAGAAACCTAGCTTAAAAGTATAATCATCATTCCAAATGTTGAGAGCGAAAATGTTATGCAAAATGCGAGCACATTAAAATAGCTCATAAACAAAAATATGAACCAATCTAACGAAATATAATGAAAATTATTATCCATAAACAGCAAAGAAGAAACCCTAAAATTTCTCGGAGACAAAAATTCAAACGATGTTAATTTCTCCTATCCACTACATATGATCGATAATCACAAATGTTTTCAAATACTCTAGGAAAAATAGCAATTGGTAATGAAGCTACATAATGAAGTTGCAGCCTTAAACGTATGAGAAGGTAAACTGGAGCCCTGAGTTACAGGTTTAAATGTTTGAAAAGCTTAAATGGCAAAAAAGTTACAGCTTTAAATGCAACAGAACCACAACCGGAAACTTAAGTTTCAGTTCTAATTAAACGTAATAATATCGACGTTCGACATATTTCGTCCAATAAACCGCATAATTTTGTTCGTCATGATTTCGAACGCCGATACTTCCTTATTTTATGTACATAAAAGTATTCGGTGCTAACATGTATTGACAACGTTACAATTAGACATAGTATCTTGTGTGACACTAATATGCCGTAAACATTAAATATATGATATTAAATACTACAAAACAATACAAATTATAATCATGAAGAGGACACAAAATGAATCATGACAAGTTTTCCTCCTATAATCAGGGCCCTCGCGCATTTTTAAAGTTTTCCCGGTTCTTGATCAGGGTTTTTGGTTTTTTATTTTTCAAAAAATAATTTTCAATATATTTTCAATTTATCAAAATATATAAAAAATATTTTCAATATATTCAATAATATTTCAATAAAAAATAATTCAATATAATGTATATTTTCAATTTTTCAATATGGTGTAAAAACACTACTTCGGTTGCTACAGGTCCATCGTCCACATGTTCACGAGCCACTTGACTCATTTGTCACTGAAATGTATCAATAACGTGGTCGGATTGGTCTGGTCGGGTCTGAAATTGTTCACTGAAATTTATCAGTGACTTGATTGGATTGGTCTGGTCGGGCCTGAAATGTTCACTGAAGTTTATCAATACGTGGCGGACCGGAAATATTGTCCACGAATTGGTCTCCAACTCTACAGAAAACATTACTCTCTAGCTCTACAGCAAAGATTACATATCGTACATAAAGTATCAACAACCACAAACATACCTTACTGACAAATTCGTTGTCGTTTCACTATTTGCCATTTTTCAACAGTTTGCATATGTCGTAGTAAAAACAAATTATGATATACTAAAATCTTATTCATGAGAATGAACCGTTGCCAGGTGTTTCTGAGGTTGAATTCTGCCGTGTGACCAGGAATTTCGCGAAACGGCCGATAAATGCGAGCGGAGAAACTCAGACACTAGTACAGAATCAAAAGTTGCTAATGTTATAGTATTTTACTAACATTTAAGATCTAGAAGCTTTTTATAAAACGTAGACATTATTAGTGATTTGAGATTTGAAAACGGTACCCAAGTTTCCGCTGCATCTTCAATAATGATCAATTTAGTGTTGCGGGTAGACCATAGGAAAGATCCATTTTAATTGACGGCTTTGAGCTAGGGCCCTAGCTCCAACACGCGTAGACCGAAAATACCTGGAGGAATCTCTTCATGTTAGTTGGGAAAGTGGCGCTCTCCAGGCTTACTGGGGGATTTATAACAGATATCCTTGTTTGTGCTGCATGTTTATTATTCACCTACTGCAAATACATATTTCTTCTGGCCACGGTTCATTTTTTCCTTGGAATTTTGTTCATTTTAATTTGAAATTTCAAATTGAAACAATTTTGAAAACAACGCGAAATCTCACAATCGCACAACTGACGATAAATGTGTCAGAATTGGCAAACCTGGTTTCAGACTGAGCAATGATGTGTATGTTGCGTTGCAATATGGAATGACAAAGTATATTATCTTATCCATCCTTTAAGATTGTTGTCAAGTTCCATGACTTATGTTATATTTTAGTTTTACAAGCTTTATTGTTCGAATTGCCGTCGTTTACACATTTATCACGCTGTCGACGTCAGTACAGCATGCGTCGTCTACCCAGTATTAGTAGTGGCGGTAGCAGAAGTCTGCGTTGAAGTATTGATTGCTATATATTCTATAGGAATTTCTAAGTGCCGAACCTGCCGTACAGCCAACCGCGGTTGAGTTTTTATAGTGAAATCACGCACTGCTGCATTATGCCGCATTCCACTTGTTGTGGGCTTTTCCTGGTATTTGTCCTGAGTGAATGTGAGAGAATTCAAACAAGCCCGTTGTTATTGCTTAGAGGAAACCTATGCGTAATTATGTTTGTTGTTACTCAGTCGTTAAAAAGTAAAACCATAAATTTTTAATAATGTTCAATACATACATTAAGATGAGTGAAATTTGCAAGCAACTGACACTTTGGGGCATTAAATTAAGCTAATCAGTTTTGTGCTGTACTGGCGTTGATATTTTAAGTAGGGCATTTTTTATTCGTGGATCAGCGGCGGGTCTGTAAAGTATTGTGGTTCCAGACCCTGTGGGTCACCAGCATGTGGCCCATATCCATTCCTGCATGGATATTGTTACTGTAGAGATAATGCGCAAACATTATTCTTAGTTCTTTCGGTTGAAAGTGATCTGAATGTTACAGAGGTGATGCTACAGCCACGACTAATGAGCGCCTGTTTATTATTAATCATTCTTTTATAAGTAATTATTAATAAGAAAGCTTTTTATGAATATTTGTAAAACATACGTTTTCTTAATAACTGCGTGAGAAAATGTTAACCACCACACAATTAATCATGGAATTTGTGTAAATCTTGTACGGAATACTAGCACTAGCAATTTCAAAAACTTCGGAAATATCACGTTCTAAGTGAAATTGTAGCTTCTGACTACAAAGTAAGCTTTAACATAATGGTTATCTTCAAGACTATTCCAATTGGTATATCTTAAACTTTTTGCCATGTGTGATGCCATAGGGCAAAATTAAGCACATACCTTGCAAAGCACAATCTTTGGTCACAACCAGAACCGTAATTATTAAACAAACATTAAAAAGTCCAATCTATGTAGTCAAAATGTGCTCCATCAATAATCAGATAAAAGTGATATTTTGAAAACTGGTAACTTGCCTTCTAGAAAGGGTGATGAATTCTGAGTGTCACATGTATAAAATTTAGACAGATGCACACAGCGATATTGAGCATCAACTTATAAAATGAGATTAGTATCAGCAGCCATGTTGGTTGAATAGTTGCGGAGATGCACGCGCTTATTGCGTATTTAAAGAGCTCACAATAAGAAAGTATATAAAGAATATATTTCTGTACCAAACGAGACAATAACATGCATAGAGCTCAAATCTTTCGTGTACTTTGGGCCCAATGAGCCGCTTCAACACAATTCTACAGAGTGAATAATGAAAATAACAGCACAGCATGTGCATATATAAAGGATGAATTGTTCTAAACACGAGAGAAATAACAGTTATCCGCTCGAACGATTGCGGGTATATTGCCTTTTTAGCATATTTTGGATCTCATGGACCCATAAAAACTACTTTTTATCGAAATCCTACGTCGTAAAACGCCACTCAGGCGCCTTGGCGATCCAAGCCCCTTCGGCCAGCTTGAGGGGGCGTGGGATGTTGGTATTGGGTTTTGCGCGGCCATATATAGATAGGAGTAGGCAATATATAGCCATATATAGCAAAGTTGAGTTAGGAGTGTCGCAAAAATAACCGAATAACGAATTTCGCCACTTTGTTTCGCTCATTTAACTCAGTAGACTTAGAATTCGAGAATGTATTTCCGCCTGCAAAACCGTCGCCTGTTAGCTACATTTTCTGTTAGCACACCACAGCTTAAGTAACAGGAAACAGATACAGTACTCGCCAAAAATGACTGTTGTGCACAGGATACTCACCCGCGGAAGAAAACACTTTTTACACTTTTCTATTCTTATGAAGTCTGGCAATTTCATAGTAATTTTGGCAGAAAGTAAGCGTAAAAACGAAGGTAGACAAAAGATGTTGCGCCCGTCCGTCCCGTCCAGGTTTAGACGAGTAGACAAAATTTTGTCCGCTCTTACTTTTGTCCGTGACTGTAGAATAAATTAACTGTAATAGTAATATTTTACGATGATAATCCCACGATTTTGCTACATTAGTACAGGGGATACGCGTAAGTAAAATTCAGAACAATCAATAAACCCATAAAAAACTAAAATTAATGTGACACGTGAGAAAATGTGCTAATTTTATATAGACAGATAATATCCAATATGAGTACCACTAACACCAAGAGTGCACAGTTGGAAAACTCGCGTTCCGCTCGAACGACCTCAAAAGTTGGGGGTGACGTCTGCTAAAGATAAACTACCAAGAAAGGAGCGGCGGTGCCGCTAGAAAAAACCGTATCTAGCACAGGTTTAATAATACACCCCGTGAAATGATAAAGTTGCACTCTTGCTATTACTGCTGAAACGTTATGAATCCAGACCACATTTAACGTAAAAATTGAATACTGTTAATGTTTAAGAGAACATTCAAAAAATGTCAATTTTTGACACCAATACATTATACCCCGTCGAATTCATAGCGAACAAGGTCATTCGTTCAATTCGTACCAAAATATTTAATAATTTTCATCAGTTTCCATTCTTAATGGAAATAAATCTCCGCGCATGTTGCGCCTCAACCACACGTTTGTTTTCTAAACACGAAGTTGAAAATTAAAGTGTGTCATACAACTAGGTAACCTAACTAAGTAATTCATTACATAACAACAATATTACGCAAACCTATATTTTACAATAAAATAGTGTACCCAATGTATTGCAGTTGGCTTAAATGTCATTATACAGCATTATCAAACTGATAAAATTTCATGAAAACTGATCAAGCCGAACCGAATACCTATAAGACCCACAAAAACGTCAATCGTCGCCTTTATCAGATTGTTCCATCACTGATTCCAAGATTCTAGTCAACATAGATTCTGGTCTTATCTGCTTTGCATGTATATTGTATATAGAATGTTCACACTTAATCACATCGTACACAATATTGCATGCACAATTTTATGCGAATTTATTGTGTAGTGTGAAACTCTATACATACACACGTATACAGTAGGTACAGATATTGGTTGTATTGCATCGGGTGCAATGTCAAGAGAAATCCGATCGGACGCAATGTGAACACTACCCAAGTTTTCCGGCAAACAAAAAAGCGACATAGGCTGCATGCATACTGAAAAAACCATAACGTCAAAACATACATAATGAACATGTGTTTTGGGTGAAAAAACCTAAGTTTATATAACTCAGGTAAAAAAATTGTATTGTGAAAACGAATTTAAGACCACAGTAAGTATTACTTTATTCTCAGTATTTCAGAAGTATATAATGTAAAATTACAAAATCAGGAATCATAAGCTGTTACACAAAACATTAAAACAATAACTTCTGATTGTATTATCTGTTGACACCATATTTTTCGGAATATTGTAGACTTGCGAATGTCTGGTCACAAACTAGAACATCTAGAATTACACATCTAACTGCTTAGATAACCATACTTATATGACATCATCTACAGAGTCTATTAAGTGAGGATATGACAATCAATGAATTGCTGATATACAATATCTGTATTGTACGACTCAAAAACCCATCAACATCCATTACGAGAACAGCTACACTAGCTGTAAAATTTCACAAAATACTGCAACAGCGACAGCAACCAGCTTTCGATTTCTTTAAATTATCTGAAATAAGGATATTCATTATAAGATTAGTTTCTCAGTCTGGCTGCAAAATGAAAACGACACGTGCAATTTACCAAAATCTTTGTAATTTTACGTAGACAGCAATGTTAAGTTAAAAATAACTACAATTTGTGCTCATGTATTATGTTACTCCAGTTTTGCATGAGATTCCTTCAGTTTAGCAATATTTAATAGAAACAAAGCGAGCATAACGCTGGAATTTACTCAAATAAAAATCCACCGAGCAAAGATGCTTTTGCCGGTCGGCGTCAAGGCATAATAATTAAAATGATGCATTTTCGCAAGCTCTTATTAAACATTCTTACCTTTGCGTTTGCATGCACAAATAATTTCATGCGCAAATCCCTAGAAAACCCATGCGCAAATTGCAAAGATTGTGACTTCGACAATATTTGGTCATAACAGAAGCATTTAAATTCTTGTAGAGACGTCAGATCAGAAAGTGAAAAACATTGCCACAACTCTCTCAACAACAGCCACAGCAGCTGTGTATTTTCTTTTCGAGACAGCAATAATAATATATTATTCTATTTACGTAATGTATCGGTGATGGTAATTTCTGTACAGACAAGCATAGTACGGCCGCCGCCAGAATTAAGTACAAGAATAATCACTCAGTTTAGATTTCGATTGCGCTTATTTTGAGCTAACTGTATCAGATAAACTATAGACGATTATCGATTACAAAGCATTTTAATGCTATAGTTTTCAAAACGCTACAAGTATAAATTGCGACCTCACGTAAAAATCAGCCCAAGTAGTTTAAGAACATGTATTACATATATTAACTAAAAAACTAGAATAAACTTAGAAAAAGCGCAACACATTATTTTAGGAAAAACGTAGCGATGTAAACACGGATGACTCAAATACTGTGAAGAATGATGGGCAATACATTTCATCTGTACCCGTGAAACTATATGAGATCCTAGCAAAATCAGAAGCATGCCACGAGCAATTGTTCTGTGTTTACAGTAATATAATTTCAGCTGCGTTAACAAAAATCAACATCACAAACTACAAACTGACCTTGAGAATTGGGTTCTGGTAGATTTTCACGCGCCACTATATGCATTACAGTTGTTTTTCCTAACGGAAGGCTCAGTGCTAAAACACAAATAAGTATGTCATCACATCTTGCGAACGAGAAGGCGTTGCGTGCTAGTTGTAATATATAAAAACATATCCCTACAAATAAGTTTTTACTTTTTAACATGTCACATAACGTTTACACACCTTTGTACCAATTGCAACCAATGGTTTAGAATAATATGCAATATGATACCCGAAGATCATCCATTCTGGCACTGTGACAAACTTCTGTGCCTGACATAATTTGACAACGAATGGCTAATTGCCAAAACCTTTTATTTAGGTGTTCGTAATTCAATCCCGCCGCCATGAATTCTACTGAAAAGTTTCTAGCTTATTTACCATGGTTTTTCTTATTGGCTGTGTCGCGCATCCATGTAGAAAGACAGTTCGCACACAGGATGCGAACATACATCTTAGTCCGAATTGAGACTGACCGTTTCTTCCAAAACAAATAAGGCGTTTAAGGCCGACGTAGCATTGGCAATCTTTGCGTTAATATCGACGGTAGCATGACCATAGGCATCGATCACACCACCCAGATATGCAAACGTCCATAGGTTTACCGTCCAGGATAACGTTATCGGGTTGCTCGCTACCGTAACACAAAACCTTGGCTTTAGTATAGCTTATTTTGAGAAAAGCTATTCAAGCCACAGCGGCTAGATTGTCCACCATTCGTTACATAATTGATCGTTTTGTGCAAAAAAAGCTGTCATCAGCAAAAGTTGTGTCCGTAACCCGAACTCCATCCAATGCAGTACCAGTATCCATCTCGTACCAGAAATTAAATCCCTTAAGACTGTGTTTAGGATAACATCCATCATAATCTTTAACGGTATTAGAAACAGAATCGCACCTTGCCGGCACCTCGAACTCAAGGGATAGTTTGTTGTAGAGGCAAACAAAGCAAGCGCCTTTTTCGAGATGCCATCGCTATCACTAAGTGCCTTACTGACTTTCTTGCCCCGAGTGGGATGCATCTCAAAAGTCAACAAAGCATGCGACGAATAGCCTCAGTTCTATAGTCGTACTGCCACTCACTTGTCGAAGAGGGAAAACTTGGTCAGCGCTTTCGCGACCATATCGGCAGGCCGATTGAGAGTGATGCGCAGGTACTGCACTGAAGGGTTTGATTATGACCAATAATTACCATGTCCAACACTTTTAGAGCAAGGTACAGTATGCTTATAGCGCGGTGGTTTAAAAATTCCAATCTACTACCCTTTTTGAACAGTTTCCAGCTAATTGAGGTGGTTCTACTCCCAATATACTCACAAGAGATCGATGAGCAACATAGTTGTGCCAACCTGATTTTCTACCTTTCTGGTTGGATATCAACCATTCCCGAACTTTTCGGTTCGCGCTTGTGAGATCACCAAATTTCATCCTGCACCGAAAATACTTTCCACGAAATTTCAGAGAAGTATTCTTTGATTTTTCCATCACCAGATATTCTGTAAACATGAAATTTTATTAAAATTTATATAATTCTTATATTTTTGAAAAAATCTATAGAATTTCAAAGAATAGTTCTTTGAATTTTAAAGTAATATCTAATGCTGCAAAAATCAAAGAAAACTTCTTGTAAATTCCATGGAAAGTATCTTGAGTGTATTTGGAAGTCCGGAATCGATAGCATTATCTTCGCGCTGGTCCAAATCCATTCGTTTTCATGGATCAGCGTTGTTCGTTTTAATTCAACCTCTATACGTTAAACTTTGGCCTCGAGGTTTGAAACTGAGTCACGCCAGCGGCATGCTGGATTTTGCTGGTTCCTCGCGGGTTATGCCAGCAAGTAAAGTTTGGCAAGCCAAGCCCCACATTAGCCCCAGGTAATTTAAGAGCATTAAAAATGATTGTCCTAACAAATACCTAGTAACTCTATCGAGATTGCAGAACGTATTGAAGCATAGGTATAGCATAGCACCAGCGCCTTTTTTGTGCACAGCCAGCTCTCGATAGCATACGTTGATATGCTATATGTGGATATCACACAATATCGCACAAGTTACAAAAAACTAACACCGGCAATAAATTTCCCATGCCAGAATACCCCCGAAGTCCACGCTATCAATAAAATCGGAAATTTTAAATCGATGAACCATAGGGGTGCCATACCCCGTATCCATGGGTCGCAGAACAAAATCAACAGCGGTAATGAGTTTGCCAAGTAAAACTTTTCAACCGTCCAGGACGTCACAAAATTTTTCGAATTTTGGAGCGAAGAACCAAGAGGGTCCATACGCAAACCCCATGAAGCGGAGCCTTAACCGCAAAACAACAAAGAGGCATCAGCATTTATCATTTTGCTATGAAATAAAACCAACCAAAGAAAAAATAACCTTGCTTTCGTTAAGGGGACTAAAATGAGGTAAAAACCATCGTTTTTCCCTCTGACCCCGGACCTTGGTGGGCGCCATACCCCTGTGCCCATGAAATCATGCGTCGTATAACACCGGCAATGAGTTTTCCATGCACGAGAACTCCAAGTGAAACTTTTCAGCCACCCAGAACGTCAGAACAAATTTTCTTATTTTAGGTCGAGCAACCATGAGGGTGCCATGCCTTATCAAACCGCATAACTCCAAAACCGAAACCTTAATCGAAAAACAAAAAAGAGGCATCGGCATTTATCATTTTACTATGAAATAAAACCAACCAGAGAAAAAGATTGGGAAGTTAAGATAAAAATAACCTTGCTTCCGTGAAGTGTACTAAAATGTGGTAAAAACCTCTCATTTTGACCAGCCCTGAACATTGGGGGCGCCATACCCCCGTACCCTTACAACCATAGGTCGCAGACCACTATCAACACCGACAATGAGTTTCCCATGCCCGAAAACCACCAAGTAAAACTTTTCAGCTGCCCAGGACGTCAGAACAAATTTTCGAATTTTGGGGCGAGGAACCATTAGAGCACCCACCATACCTCAAACCCCATAAATCTACAAACAGAGCCTTAATCAAAAAACAAAAAAGAGGCATCGGAATTTATCATTTTACTATGAAATAAAACCAAGCAGAGAAAAAAATTCGAAAGTTACGATAAAAATAATGTTGCTTCCGTGAAGGGTACTAAAATGATATAAAAACCATTATTTTACTCTCTGACCCCGAACCTTGGGGCGCCGTACCACCGTTGACATGGAACCATGGGTCACTGATCAAAACCAGCCCAGGCAACGAGTTTCCATGCCCGAAAACCCCCAGTGCAAGCTATCAACCTCTAAGGACCTCACAATAAAATTGGGAATTTTGGGTCGATGAACTATGAGGGCGCCATACCTTATCAAACCCCATAACTCCAAAACCGGAACCTTAATCGAAAAACAAAAAAAGAGACATGGGCATTTATCATTTTACTATGAAATAAAACCAACCAGAGAAAAAAATTGGAAAGTTAAGATAAAAATAACCTTGCTTCCGTGAAGTGTACTAAAATTTGGTAAAAACCTCTATTTTAACCAGCCTTTGGACAAGAGAGAGGCGGGATATGCTTAAAAAGTTTCTCAAAGGCCGACAAGTAGCAAGTTTGGACAAAAGAAACCAGGTTTAAACAACTGAGTTACACCACAAAATTGGTTATTTGAGGTATCAAATTTTCTTTAAGGCATCCTGCGGGGAAAGGGTGTGCCGAAGGGGATGCCGGACAGACCTACAAGCTGGACACCATAGGGGCGGTATATCTGTGAAAAGTTGCTCAAAGGCCACTAACTAGCAAGTTTGGGCCAAAAACTTGGTCTAAACAAATAAATTTGACGAACAAATAGTAATTTGAGGTTTTCAACTTTCCTGTGGGTCCCGAGGGGTTGTCAGATAGCCACAAGGGCTCCGATGGATGCCAGAGAGGCGGGATATGAGTGAAAAGATACTCAAAGGCCGACAAGTAGCCAGTTTGTTAAAAAAACCGGGTCTAAACACCAAAGCTTGATCAAAAATTGTTGCGGTTTTTCAGCTATCCTGTGGGTTCCGCGGGAGATGCTAGACTCTGGGGCTCCGTTGGACACCAGAGAGGCCGGATATGCTTAAAAAGTAGTTCAAAGACCGCCATGTAGCAAGTTTGGACCAAAAAAGGGGTTTAAACATCTAAATTTGATCAAGAAATTGTAATTTGAGGTTTTTCAGCTATCCTGCGGTTCAGGCCTACAGGAGCTTAGCAAGTTTGGACAAAAAACCGGGTTTAAACACCTATATTTGACCAAAAACAATGATTTGAAGCATCTAAAATTCTTTAAGCTATCCTGGTTGGGGTGGGGTACTGGACAGCCTGCCGGTGATCAGTTGGACACTAGAGAGGCGGGATATGGGTGAAAATTGCTCAAAGGCAGTCAACTAGCAAGAAAAACCGATTCCAAACGTCTAACTTTGACCAAAATATAGTAATTTAAAGTTTTTCAGCTATCCTGGGGATCTCGAAGGGGTCTGTCACACAGGCACAAGGAATCCAAAGAGGCGGGATATGGGTGAAAACTAGCAAGCTTAGACCAAAAACCGGATCTAAACACCTGAATTTGATCAAAAAATCGTTAATGAGGTTTTCCGGTTATGAAGGGAGTTTCGAGGGGGTGCCAGACAGCACACGGACTCCGTTGGAGACCAGAGATGGGAAAATGGGTGAAAAGTAGTCAAAGGCCACCAGATAGTGTATTAGGACCAAAAATTGGGTCTACGCACTTCAATTTGGTCAAAATCATTAAATCACAAACAACTAGTTAGGAATGTTCAACTAGCTACGAATTTTTAGGAATTTGTCAAACTAGCACAAGACACCATTTTTAAACTCTATCTGGTGCCTGAATTTTCAAAATATATCAATGAAATTTATTTAATATATATATATATATATATTCTGGACAAATACGAAAATTTTCTAGTATCGAATTCTTGATTTTCTTCCTGCTCTGCGAGATATATTCACTCAAAGTTCGTAAACGGTGAAAAATGACCAAAACCAGTCCAAAGTGCCAACAAAGGTCATGTTGAACACGAGAATAGTCGCCACTTTTAATGTTTAAATATTTTTTCATTTGGTCCATTCTACCCATACTGCTAACAAAACTATATTGTTTGGTTGGCAAGATTTTAGTTCAAGCAAAAAATTAGTTCAAAAACGAAAAAATTTGTGAACCTCCAAAGAGCTCTCATTTTTTGCTGGAAATGTGCCAGATTTGACCGGTTTTTGGCCGTACTTCCACACAGAAGAAATATATCTTGGACCTGTCAAGTTTCTGCACTATTACTGCCTGAAGACACGTCAATTGATAACAAATGTAACACCATCAGGCAATATCGTTGACAAGTTAAAGCCCTGTTAAAAAAGCTAAATCTAATGACTAATTTCTGAAATCAAAAGTTTTTCGGTATCTCAGGAACTGTTGATAAGATCAAGTCATATATTAGACACCGTTTGACTTCTTCCCACGGGATCTATCGATTGATAGCAAAATCACTCGTGTAAACCTACTATCTGGGTAACAAGTTCAATAATACAATTTCTAAACCTTCTTGAGAGCTACAGCACAATATATATAGTGTTTCCTCGACGAACCAGTGGTTTGTGGCTTCTCTCGGATAAGTCACAACATAAGTGTATATACAAAACATTATGCTTCCGATTATAAACTGATTTCATACCTCCTAAGGTCACGTTGCCATGGAGGAACCGGCCGTGATAAATTAGTTTTAAAACATTCGCAGATTCGATTTTTTCATCACACCAAGCTGAAACAGAAGCTCATTATAATCGTAGTTTGACCAAAAACTGCATACGCACAGAAAATCTTGGGATTCTGCAAATAGAGGTTGGGGTCGCAGGTAAAACATTTTTTTCCAAAATTTCTAGTTCATTCAAAAACAGCCTTCAAATACAAGAGATCCCGACCACAATGGATTGTAACTTCAATACCATTGTCACAGCTGAGGAGAAGACGCTGTAAAATTACTCCTGTATTGAAAGACTATCAAAGACTACTCTGACATATATTTCAAACCTTTAAGAGATGACCGTTCAGAATATTATGTTCCGTGAATAACGAAATAGGCAATCTGATTATGGCTTGTTAAGTTTGTTCTGGAAACTCTGCCATAATTTAGTACATATGTATTATAACATACTTATGTATTGTTCAACCATGTATATGTGCAGCCAAATTTTTTTTGGATCCATAGGTGGGTCTGGACTCAAATATTTTTACGTGGACCCAAAAAAATTTTGCTGGACCCAGGGCAATTTCGGCTTCAGAGACATGGGGTCTGCTAATAAATTCTATTACAAAGTGCAGGCTTTCAGCCGTTTGTGCTTACATCTGTATATAGTTGCTTGTTGCTGGTTTCACAGACGGTCCTCTTCGTTTATCTTGGCTTGGGACAGACAGAGAATAATTTATATATTTGTAATTATGTAATAACGTCAAATTGCGAATCGTAATTACGTTTCTTTATTGTGTATAATTTCGCGAAAATCTCGAGCCCAAGACTGTAAGTCCAGACCCAGCATTTAAGGTCTGGTCCCAAAATAAATTTGGTGGTCCCAAGCTGGACTTAGGGTCCATTTTGAAAAAACCTGTGTGCATCCCATTGTATATTCTTACTTATATGATAGGTCTCCAGTAGTCCAAACACAAGTATATTTTGCTATAGTGCATCATTCCAAAAAAAACGCGCGATCAGCTGCACACGTGTAAATAAGGTCATGATCATTGCACGATGCGTTATAACTACCAAAGCACGCTCGCTGTAAATAGGGTCGCGACCAATGCAACCTCGCTGTAATTATAGCACCACTTATGCACGATTCCTCTCCTTGGCCTAAGGCAAATATAGCATACACAAAATTAGACACATAAAGACAAAATTTATTCATATAATGACAAGAACATCATTTCGGCATTCTCGAAACAAGACTTGTCGTTCTCTACCATAAAAAATTTTGCACCTGGCCACGAAATGCAATGTTAGGATATCCAGATTAGCCCGACGTCACGGATAATATCGGGATATGAAATTGTGTCTGAATATCCTTGCCCATCACTAACGAATACGTAAAATATATTCAGCTATACATAAGTTCGTCAACTCTGTGGTTTAATGGGCGAGTGTTCGAAGTTCAAGCAACAGGTCCTAAGTTCGAAGCTCCAAGCAGTTTATTATTTTTAGTTATAAAGAAACGTATCCAAAGAAACAACGGTACATATTTTTCATATAATCGATTGTTTTGAGTGTGCGATGTGATTTATTTAGTGAATACCGTAAAAGCTTATTTTTGGTGTGAATTATAGTGTAACATGTGTGCATATGCGTAATTTTGTGCATGTAACTGTCGCGTGAGTAACGCGTGCAAGTGTCAAGTTTTAGGCGTGGCACATGGCAATATAAATTTAAATAATGTGTTCTAATTTCAAAATTTGGTCGTGGAATTTAGTAAGAGCTGAAGCTTGGATGTTTTGGTAAAAGAGTGTTCAACACTGCTCAGTACTTTTGCGTTTATTGTTGCGCGTGAGTGAGTGATTTGGAATTGGCGTGAGTGATTGATTTGAAATTGGCGTGAGTGAGTGATTTGGAATTGCCAAGTGAATTTTGAGTGTGAAGTCGAATTTAAAAGTGGATTCATTTTTGGGGATTCAGAGCTAACTCAAAACATTTCATAAATTGAGCTGAAATTAGTTTTTTGCCGATATCTTGTGATTTTGGAAAATTGCTAGAAATTTAACTACTTAAGAGACTGAGCAGTTGTCTGGAGGCTTCAATTCCCTCAAGAATGCTGTCAGTCAGATAAGTGGCGTTGCCACTTAGAAGTAAGCAAGTAAGCTTAGGATTATAAGCATCAGTTCAGAGTAACAATATACCCAAGGCTCACGTGGGCTACACAACGTCATAATCTGACTATGTATGACAACGTACGCCCATGTAATTTAGAGAGCTGAATAGGCCATCAACCACCCTGCACCAAAGTAATGGAGCTAATACTCCATTTTGTGAGCATCCCCAGCTTACGGTTGTCGCAACCTTCCTTTTGTTTTAGAATGCCTGCTATGATCATTCTGCTTTTATATTAGAAGATGTTAAGACTGACGGAGATGTATTCTGGAATTTTAAATGCCTCGACATATCCTTATGTCTTAGAGTTCTCAAAATACGTTGTCGGAAGCAAATAAGAGCAGTGAAACCCATGCAATGGGTAGCGTCAATTAATATGACTCCGTTTATTCTTGTTGATGATTCCATGAACGTTTTATAGATCAATGCGAAAACTTTGTACAAACTGCGATGAGAATACAACTGAAATAGAACTCTACAGTTAGCCACTTCCTTTTCCATAACTAAATATCTAAAAACGTTTTGCAGTTAAAAGAATTAAAACAGAATAATTATCAAACTTACCTTCCGGCCAATTATCAAACACTGTTTGTGCAATCCCACTTGCTGTATCCGAATGATTGAATAAAAACTCGTGCGTTTTACCGCTGACTAGAATAAGACGCAGATTAACCTGGAAATATAAACATGAGTACTTAAGTAATATAAACATACGTCATAGTAGCGTTATGCACTTATGTCATCCTTTCAATAGTGATAGGCGCTATGTTGTTTGACAATGCAAATCAGCCAACGCTATGGTCGATGCCTCCGTGACTTGTGTTGTTTACATTTGCTCCAATTAGATATATACAACAAAAAATCGAAAAAGTTTATGATTCATTACTCAACTCAGCACTAGCAGGAGAATTAGTGTGGCTAATCTAAACCGAATGGCAGGGAGTAACCGGAATTCCGGTTCCGGTTCCGGCGAAAATCGTGTTCCGGTTCCGGTTCCGGCAAAGGGCAAAACACATACCGGAACCGGAATTCCGGTTTAAAAATTTTGTTTGAAATTTTCTACGTTTTTGCTTCATCCTGTAATCCAAACATATGTAATATATCTTATACAATGATCAAGCTCCAATACAACCAAGCAAAAGAAAAGATTAACTAACCAATTTGCCGTGTGAAACGTAAGTAGGGCACATAATTTGAGCAGGAATTTTTCATAATAACCTGCAGGAGTTTGTTAAATCAAGGCCAGGTCGATGCTTGTAGCAGCTATTTTACACATCCAGAAGTCTGTGGGATACGTTTGACTTAAACCGGTCCAACTCGGTAACAGAGTATGGCTTACGCAGAAGTACTTAGGGTATGCTTGGCTAACATAAATTGCGTCAAGCACCGGCCAGTGCGCTTGTAAATTTGGTAAATCAGTCTAAATTGAAGTAAACTAACGTTATCTGCAACGCAGCTAAAAATTGCTTTCTTGACAGTGAACTGTATTTATTGAAACTGTGCGAGCAGCATCACAGTGTGTCCCATTTATAGCTTCTGATTAGAAAGTTATCATTATTATGATCTAACTGACGGGCACTGTTTGTCCAACGCTAGTCTAAACAGTGTCTCTGACCACTGATCAGAAAATTACCGTCTATCTATTATTTTCTCTTAGAATCATATAAACCAATAATTTTAAGTTTCCTACAGAACATGCAACAAACGTATGTGTAGTAAAGGGAGGCGACTGGAGACAGAGCGAAAGTGTGTATTCTACGCTCCAAGCTTTGTAAGCACATTCGATTTGACGCAGTATATGCAATGGTGTATAGTGGAAGACATTTTTTGCTCTGAATGTCCAAAAACCGATATATTTGATCGATAAATAAACATTATTAGCTTCCTCAGTCTCTTTAAAGTTTCAGAAAGGCAATAATACCATCGCAATACATTAAGTTTAATGTAAAAGTTACTTTTTAATGCGTTTTAAATCCACTATACCTTCATTTCTTCCATCATCTGTTTTACTATATATAAATTTCGAAGACCAAGTTCCGGTTCCGGTTCCGGATCCGGTTTAAATGGGCGGTTCCGGTTGCTGGTTCCGGTAAATTTCGGTTCCGGTTATTCCCTGCTGAATGGGTACTTTGAGATTCCACATTTAGCATCCTGAACCCACTTCAGATTCCCGGAAAAACAAGCTATTCATGAAAGCAGTGCAAGAAGACGAAAATCAAAAATCTACCCAGCCAACTGCAAGGAATTATTACAGGCTGAAAATTTTTACGGTGTAGGTTTTTACTGCTTAGTTATAAATGCATACCCTGCAAACGCTATTGCCTTTATCATACTCAACAGCATAGAAAATTAACAGACCCACTGTAGATCATTGTGGTTTATGTCGGTGAATTTTGCAAACGTGGAAATGCTTACAAATCCCTAATGTTCCCTGAAAATTTTAGCTAACGTTGTTAAAATTTCGATACAACGCTACGCACGAGGCATAATAACCCTCCCATCCCATTAAGGACACTGTTCGTTTACTGAAGTAACCCTATGAAATTATTTACCTGCAAAAGGGAAGAAACCAGCTTTTAATATTTCACGGTTCTGGAGTATTTTCTAAAATTTGGCTCGAAATGCGTGGGCAACCTTTAAGTATGAATTAAGTATAGGGTATATATACTTGTACCGCTCAAAAATATATTTGATCTGCCCTGATCCAGTAACTGTCATCCAAACACTAACCGATTTGTACAGCAACAATTATTAAGGGAATCAAACGAGATCAGACAGCGAAATATTTCTGAGCAGCATACGTAACTGAACGAAGTACACGTACATAATACGTATTGCTCCAGGAGGCGTCATAATGGATTTTTATGTTGTGCTTGTGACATAAATAGTAGAAATATTTATTGCGTAAGTAGCTTAGTGTTATTGACTTTTATAAGGCCAAGACAGTTACAATTACTACAGAAATCATCGCAAAAAATACGAATAGCAATTAATTAATTCAACTGCTGTTAATTTTTCGAGATTTGTAGCTAAAGTTTTTAAAGGTATCTATATCTACACGTTTTATAATATTAGATGGATATAATTTTGGACCATAACCATTGAGCTTGAATTAATGCAGTAGTTGCCTGGCTGACTTTAGAGTTTTGATCGAACGAATATCGAACAAAACTTGAACGCATTTTTTTAGCTGCGAACAAATTTCGAGCAGCTCTCGAACAAATTTCAAAAATATTTCGAATAAAACTAGAAAGCTCACTTCTGACGAGTACTGTAATATCTCATGAGTTGTGAATAATAATTTAGCATCGCTAGAAACCTTGCAGAAAAGCAACAAATAATTATTTATAACGGATGCATGAAGTTGCGTGATTTAAGGAGAACAAAATAGTGTCGTTGCTTTGAAAATTTGTAAAAACATTGGATAGTGTTAGATCCTAAATAATATATGGTAACCATTTTCACAGCCCAGAGTGTGTATCGGTAGCCTTTTTATGTTTTTTACCAACGGTTTTGCCGCTACAGTAATTGCCAGAAATGAGTGTCACCTTTTGAACGAATGAACATTGAATAGAAATCGAACAAATTTATTCTCGAACAACAGTCGAGCACATTTCGAACAGCTTTCGAACAAATTTAAAACAAAAGTGAGCCAAAATTTCGAACACTTCTCGAGCAAAATTCTAACACATTTTTAATTTATCGAACGCATAGCAATCATTTGTGGCGAGTACTGTATTTCTGCTAGATCTCACTCAGTGCTAACGTCATAGCAAATTAGAGTCTAGTGACAATCAAATCGATATCAAAACGGAACAACGTCACAAAGAAAAAAATTATTGCCGTTGGGTCTTACAGACGCTATGTCCTAGCAAACATTAGTTGAAAAAATGAAAATTCAAAATAAACTGTACTGACGGAGCCATCGACACTCGATTTTGCGTAAAGATCGATGGTGTTACGGCCCGTCGGGCCATAGTTATAACGTCCATTAGCTCTCCTCATGTGGAAATGTATCTAGCAAAATATATAAATATCATGCTCCGAGATAAATTTTTGTTTCCCATCAGCAGCTCCCAAGTATCTTGACGTGACACCAAAAATGTTCGTCCTTAATAAATTATTGTTCAAAACATCCCTGTTATAAAGGCACGAAAAACACGAAAAATGCAAATATAAAACCTCCAATTGACCTGGGGTCTTGCTGCCCACCCAACTAACCTGGGTTGAAATTTCTCCAAGGTTGAAGTTGGGAACTTCAAATCAAAGCCCCCGTGTAAAATTTTAGTCTTGTGGAAAGGTCAGTACAACTGCGGTACAGAAAAAGCATGCCAACGCATCCAACCCGTTTAAACACATTGCGTGCGTATATTGTTTTTGTCCATGAATGTGCAACAATTTGGCTATTATTTTCTTTCGATGCTGTTTAAGGTCATATATTTGTTATTCTAATGTATAAGTTCTACTTTCGTACATAGTTGTGCTGCTGATCAGTGGTTATGCCGGTTATACTCGAATTTGGCATTTTCTATTATTACATTGTTATAGGTGATGCATCGGATGAAAAAATCGCTGGCGATTTATTAGTGGCGTTTTGTCCACCGGCCACTCAACGCAAACCTCTAGCCGATTACCTGCAAACACGAATCTCGTCTGGATCCGATTCTTCGAATAACCCATTATTGGCTCAAGTCATTTTCAATCAGCATTGCATGCCGCACTGTAAGAGTCCTGCGGACGAATTGACAATTTTGAAATTTGTTCTCGCCACCCTGCAAACTGCAACCGATTAGTAAGTTGTTAAACCCATACGTTTAATTTAAACGGAGAGAGCGGAGTCGCAAAAGTCGTAAAACTCGTAAAAATTTCTTTTTTGTCTGTGGAGATCATAACTCATTACCGTATACGTATAGATATATCTTTACAATTTTTATTTGATCATAAATTTAGTCAATTTGTGCCCTTTTATTCGACACAAAGCCTGCCGACCACGTTTTCCAGGTCAAAACGGGCCCCGAAGAATCAAGGGTCATAATTCGTGAAATTTAGCCATTCGGGTATCTATATTTTACGACCTATGTCTCGAGATAGAGGCTTCACCCGAAATCATTTTATTAAGAGCTTCAGCTTTGCAGTATAACAGTTTTTTGTCAGGTGAGTCGCCAAGGTTCCGAATGGGGTACGGTGATCCATTTTCACCTAGCAGCATTCTTGTTTTGTGACATGTTATTGCGGTACGAGCGTCACACCATCCTGATACAAATTCACGAGCACGCTTAATACAACGGTGGTGTCGTCGGAGAGCTGTAGTTGCTACGTGTCGTATCTTTAAACTGTAGTTTTAGGGTGTTTTAGGATGTTCCGACAGAACATCTCTTTTTTGCTTTTATGGCATGCCATTACCGTGTGTGAGCGTGAAATCATTCTTATTTTCAAGTGCGCTGAATACGATGATAGTACAGTCTTCGACATGTTGTTGTTGCTGTATGATGTCATTACAGGGCTGTGGGTGGTCTTTATGGTTGGACCATTGTCATAACAAAACAATTTGAATAACACACAAACACCAGAAAATCTGATATTACAAGCTTGCAATATTAAATATATAAATTTTATTAGCTGTCGTACTCGGTAAATCTGATATTACAAGCTTGCAATATTAAATATATAAATTTTATTAGCTGTCGTACTCGGTAAATCTGATATTACAAGCTTGCAATATTAAATATATAAATTTTATTAGCTGTCGTACTCGGTCCGTTTCCACTGGCTTGCGAGATACTAGTATTACAGTCTGCACTTACTGTGGATTTTCCGTTGCTGTTGGTCATGTTTGTCCGACAGTTGAACATTTTTCAGTTTGTATTTTTATTGTAGTTAAATCACTCGTATGTTTGACAGTCATACGGCAGTCTTTATTCAAAACTGTTTATTGGAAAAAAAAAACGGTTCGAACTATAGAGATGAATTCTATTTTTAATTCCTGCTTGATAACCATTAAAAAAACTCTGTTCGACGGTTCCTCAAAGCTGCTCGGAGAAAATTTTTTCTGTTCGAGCTGTTTTCGATAAATTTATGTTTCAGTTCTATTATAATATTGATAGATAATTATCCGTTTGAAAGGTGACGGCTATTTTAGACGACGCTGCGCTGCCAAAAATTCGAAATTTAGATAATAATAATAATGTTCTAAAAATGTGGGCTTAGCAGAACAGCGTGCACTTATAAAAATGAATAATATTATTGTCACGAATGTGTTCGGTTTCCGAGCCGTCAAATTTTGTATTGTCACACGTTTTTAACAGCTTACGACACAAATAATTATTATAACCGCTTCTAGCTCAAAAATGATTTAAATTGCTCATATTATTTTTCTAAATTTTTTGTAATTCACATATCGTGCTTTATGTTTCCATGTATGTAGTTTTGGAATACAATAACGATGTAAGACATTCCTTGAAAAACCATAATATCGTCGCCAATCTGAGCGAAGCCCCGATCTACAAACTCGAAGTTTTGAGATATGAAGGTTTAAATTTTTGAGACATCACAAATTGTAAATAACTCTTCAGTATGTACTTGTAGAAAAATACGTTGCATATCAAAAACATTCAAGAATATATGTGTTTTGAGTCCGTACTATTTATTTTCTAGCAACACCACTATGTGTGGCGCCGTAAGCCATATTATGCAAATTAGCGATAGATCGGGCTTTTACTAGATCAACTGTGAAATCAACAACACGTTACAATATGCGTACTTTTAAGCAGATCGTGCTTTTTAATTAATTTTATTAAAATTAATATTTAATGCATATATTAATAAATTTAATATAATATATTACTAAATTTAATTAATATTATTAATCACGCATAAGTATTGGTCACAGTCGCAATTGATTAAATTTATTCTATGCTACAAATCTTGAATGCTGCTCGCTGCGACTGTGAATAGACAATCCGGGTTTTGATTTTGTAATAATAATATACGTCACTAATTCATTATTGTTATTGTTTTCAGCTTGTTCCCCGAAGCCAAGACCCTTGTGTGCCTGGGCCAAATATTTCTACTCCTATTCCGGCAGTTCCAGTTGCATCAACATTCAACGCCGGCAGCTTGGATACTCACAATTGGATTGCTGGACTCGCTGCAAACGACTCTAGCGACCCTCACCGAAGACCGGCGCGGCATTATTAATGCTATTTGGTCACGAAAACCGACCTACAGTACGAGGTAAGAACGCAATTTTTTCACTGCATTTATAGTCCCTGATGGTAATGATATTTTCGACAAGCCACGAGCTTAAGGGCCCATAGCCATTCATGTTTACATCTTTTAAACGATTTAATTAGTGCACTTAGGCTTCTACCAAATTTTAAAGCTTTGATTTGTGTACTTAAGAATACTCATCCGGATTATTGTCGGATATTTAATAATTTTGACGAAATAGTGGTTTTCACCAAAAGCACGGGCTGATTGTTCGAATTCTAAAATGGCTCTACACAACTGCAGCTCTCACTTTTGACGTTTGATCTTCAGCGACTGTTGCATGAAAACAATTATTTTCGACTCGAGTTGGATGTATTTTTAACAACACTGACCTCGTGTTTTTGTGATGTCAACATTAAATCAAATATTATTTATTGGCTGTGATTTTTTTATTAAGCCAAAACAAGATAAAGACGGTAGATAACTTTTCGTTACAAGTGTGGACTGTCGTTTTGTGTCAGGTTGCTTTGTGCTCGTATTGCTTTAAATGTTTTTAGTTACATACTATGTTTCAAGTACTCACGATTTTCCAGTTCATTGCACGTGAAATTTGCCAGACTTTTCTCGCATAGTTTATGTAAGCCCACGTAATAATACCTATCTAGCGGCCTCTGTTAATCCGAACTTCGTTCAAAAATCATATTTTAGTTCAAACCGACGTGTTCGAAGGTACTGACATGACTAGTCGAAATCTGCTTGAACAGTCTGATCGACAGTTCATGTTAAACGTGATCGAATGTGTTACTTAAAATGTGACTTCATTTAACAAAAACTATCAATTGTTATATTGTAATAATAAAGTTAACGTTTGAAACGTGTTCTAAGTGCGTTCGAGAATTATTTTTTTATTATTTTGTTGTTCAAGAATATCTTAAAAGACGTGCTCGATGTCGCTCGAAATCTGAAACCAGACAGTTATGGTTATTTATATCAAGAATTGTACCTATCTATGCATGTAACAACGCGAAGAGCACCATAGAATACGTTGCGCTCTGATACACAACCTGGCAGAAATAACCATTGCTCTCTCAGTGTTCAATCGTTCGAAAGGCGGCAGTCGCTTCTGGCACGTACTGTACGTACAGTTACAATCAGAATTAAGTACATATAAAATCGAAAGCAGACGAAATGGTGCGATATCGCACCATCAAAATTGAACGAAACTTCTTTCGATTTTGGAGGACCTAATTATTCTGAATTTTATAATGGTGTTTTTACGAGTTCGAAAGTGTGCCGTAGCACGAGTTTGTTTTATTTTAAGCTAAACAAACGGGGTCAAAATCGGACGCACACGGCTTGTTATTCTACTGCTACCTACATTGTGATCTGCTGATTGGAAGTACTAAAAACCATGTATTCATTGTATCCGCAGTTATGCAAAATGCGGGCTCGGTTTCCAGAATTCCTCAAAACACAAGCCGACAACTTTATAATATACTTTTATTGTACATAAATACAAAAAATAATAGTAACTACATAATAATACATTATCGATGATTTTAGCTTTCGCCTTATTTGCCACCTTCTTCATCTCTTCAGTGCTCAACAGAGGTTCGATGACCAAGGCGTACGTCTCAAAGCGAATCATTTGCTCACAGCGCCACAGACGGAGTCGGTTCGTTCGCTGCTAAACAACAAAACATTCTCCCGCCATTCGACCGTAATCACCGAGGCGATTGCAATTTTCGACGACAGCACTTTTCATTTTGGCGATGCTCGGACGGTATTAGCTCGCTTGGCCCGTCACCTATACCCGGACGATAAATATTTGAAGCTGATCGAATTGTGATTGTTGGCTTGTAGGTAATGTCTGGCAGTCGCCGTGCGGTCATGAAGATGCTGGACCGGTGTGGATGGCGCTCTAGTCGCGATTTTAACACTATATTCGGTTTTCGGTATTATTGTATCAATAACCTATATATGGTTTATTTAATCTGTTCGTGTAAACGTGTATATCGTCAAGATGTGATGAGAGCTGACACGAATAATCGTTTCATGTGATGACTTGATATATTATTTTTCAGCTCTATACGCGTGTTTTTATACCCAAAAAAATTTTTTACTTATAATTTGCATATTATTATTTTCTCGACACAAACTTTATGAACCTATGTATTTGGAGTGATGAAATACTAAAACAGCATAGCGGGATACTCCAGTTTTATGTCGTTTGAGAAATTTCGACGGCTTTGGTTTAAACACTATTAGTGATTACTTGCTATAAAATTGTCGTGCCTGTTTTATAAAAATACACTTATCGCTACTGCTGGTATGTTGTTATTCGCTCGCTTTGCGATTGTTACCCTTTTCTTCTTAAACGAAAGTCACTTGTACAGTCTTGAACAATCTTGCTCCGATCTCGGGTTGAACCTGGATCGCTCGAGTGCAGCTCTTGCACGCTAGCCAGTACACTATTTAAGAGCTGTTGCTCTGTTCCTTTTAAAGGAACCGCACTACGCGAAGGAACAACAACGCATATGCAAACTCATGCCGAACGACAGATTCGGCAATTAACTCGCCATACAATGTGCGCTGTGACAAAAGAGCCAGTATACAAACGAAAGGGTTAATAAATAGCGTAGGGGCTGATGTACGACGCTCGTACCTAAGAACCCCAGTTCGCACAAGCCTGATATGTATATAGAATGTGGTGAATTTGCCATGTTAATTTGGTGAGGATGTTTACTTATTTATCTTTTTTTTAATTTTTTAACGCGAGTTGTAAAATTTTGTACAAACAAGATTTATATTAAACAATTATTCAGTTGGACTTTATTTTTACTGAGCAAGCAGCACGGATTAGCTTTTGTATCAAATGTATGCATATTGGATGTTTTGACCCTGTTTGAACGGTAGATATGGTAAATTTTGGGACAATTCTCAAATTTTGTCAGCTGTCGATATCAGTGCATGTAAAGTGAGTGATTAGAACGAGGCTCTATTTAAGTTTCCGCTGGGTCCTGACAAAACCAATAACTGTATTTGCGTGTTATGCATCAAAAAGCCAAGCGGTAGGAGACGCCACATAGCTCTGATGTGTAGAATCTTAGTTATCGTTTAATGCCTCCCTTGTTATCTGAAGATCAGAAAGTGATGTGTTCATCGGAACTTGTTTAACACGCTGCTGAATATTTAATCTAAGATTTTGCCGGCCATCACAAAGCTACATTTCAATTACGTTTCACGACCCATATCACCTTCAAGATGTCCATAATAAATTGTACTAGGACCAGTTTTGGCCCTAAGGGATCCCAGCTGCACCACCATTTTTCTTGGTGTGGTGCCCGGACAACCCCGGCTTCCACGACTCTCCGGTGATCTTATGCGATGACCTAAGGGAACCACTTAGCTTAGTAGGCTGCCGGCGGGTTTACCAGAGTGTTCGCCCTGGCCCCTATATTGGCCCACGTGTCTAATGGTATAAAGGTCCCCCTGAGGGAGAGTCAACCCCTAAGCCTGCTCACAAGTAATAAGGCTGACTCGCCTTTCCCTCATAATGCACCTAATCCCTTGAGCGGGGTTCTCTGATCCTAGTATAGCCTTAAGGAAATTCCCCGTTGGTGCGTCCCCTTGTGCTATTGTCCCGTTTCTAATCCTAGAGTGTTGCACGACTGGCCCGGAAACCCAAACAACCCAATCTATGAGCACGTGTCAATCCTAACGGTAGCCTTTAGCGATATGTTCCCGTGATTTGGTTATTAATAAACTGTTGGGGCACTGAGGCGGAGGCCCCAGTCCCTTGAATATCTAAACTTTGACTATTAGCGATTGTGTGTCGGGCGGCGGGCTGCGCGGGGAGGCGGTTAACTGCGCGAGGTCATCGGTAGGACGTTTCTTGTGCTTCAAGCAAACACGGGTATAGTGCGGGGTGTAGAGGGGTTGCCAGCTCGGGCCTCGAAGCAGGGAATGCGGGAGAGCTTGCGTTAGCGGATTAACTCGACGGGGCGCCGGGTGGTGGATGACTGGCTCGCCGGGGCAAAAAACTGATTCTGGTTCAAACATCCTTAGAGGTTCCTGTTGAAACTGATTTCTAAGATTCTACGGGAAGTCGGAAATTTAAATAAAATCCCTAACTGCTTCAAAAAGTAGCACATAGTTCAACTGATCTACTCTTGAATCTTTTCTTCTTGTATTCAGCAGACGTCATGAAAATGGCCCAATCGGGGCACACAGCAGCTTATTTACAACATTTATTAAATAACAGAATTAATTTCATGTACCCTACAAGGCACCCTGAGGCATATACTACTCATCTAGTGATCCTCTTAAAATTTCTTCACGTTCGGGCCCGAGCCGTCTGCATCGCACATTAACCAGAAACAAAAGAAACAGCGAACGAATGGAGATTCGACGCTGCTGTTCGATTTCAGACAATTGGGGACAACTCGTGTCACCCGAGGATGCAGACGGCTACGTCCCCAGTGTCACTCCTATTACCACCTATAAATTTTGGCCGAACCTTTTGGAAGCAGTTCTTAACCAGGTCTCTTCGCGTTTTAAAAATTTTTTCCTTAACCTATGTAACAATTGAATGTTAGCCGAGACAGTCCCGGTTCGTCGCCCATTGGGAGATGGTATACAATATTCTTCGTCAGGGAAGTGATAGAAAGCAGTCCGGACCCCCTTGACCTGCCGAGATGACACGTCAGAGGATGGCAGAGGCTCTCGATCATAGGCCAAAGTCCCCAGGCTCCCAGTCACCGTAGCAGCACGACTTGGGGTGCCTGGATTCCTCCCCTTTATCTGTGAAAATGAACATGACCCACAATTTATACAAACACCGCGGGGTATCGCTCGAGAAGTGCCCAACACCGCGGGGTATCGCTCGAGAAGTGCCCAACACCGCGAAGATGATCGCGACTGTCTCGAAACTCCTAAAATCGCGAAAGCGCTAGCTCACTCCCTCGGTTTCCTGAGGCTTACCTTAAAAACCGAATCATTTGTAGAAATTTTAATCGCTATCGCTTGGAAGAGAAATTCGAGTCAATATCATTTATCTCAACTTAGAAATTTTGCTTCCTATCATTGCCCTAGAAATTTTGATCACCCCTCGGACCTATAAACGGAGAAAATGTCCGAGGAGCGGGGAACCAGTCGAGATAAGAACGAGCAATAATTTTGAACAATTTAGGGCATTTTTGCGACCCGGGGCCCGGCCTTTACGGGCGCGCGGAGCATCCATCCGACGCTCCAACGTCCGCAAAGGATAGCCCTTTACAAGATAGAAACCTGTACTACAACCGAAGGAGGCTCCCCACCGTGGGAGCACGGCAAGAAACTACCCCTGCTTTCGTTAACCGAAAATGAAAAGAAGGCAGAAAACCTAGCAAGCATCAACTTTAAAAACGGCGACAACAGCCAACACAAAACTCTGAAAACTCGACTGGTCCCAGTCGGGGAATTGGGCAGTCTCTTTTATATCGGGCTTAAACCCCCCTTTCTTTTTCTTAGTTCTTCCAACACTCGTGCCCAGTAAAATGTTTGAGGTCTGCACTCCAAGCCGCTATACACACAAGCCCGAGATAAGAATACGTCCCATAAAGCTAAACATTTTAAAATAATTACAAGCCGCGTCTTCTATTTATATACAAAACATTCGCTGGTCATTGCAACAAAACACTCGATGCCGCTGGTTCTTGCCCGGACATAAACAAAACGTAACTGTCCTAATATAACAAATGCAGCTGTCGGTCCGCTAGCAATAAGTTTTTTGTTCTTCGTTCAGTTACGTATTGCTCAAACATGTAGGCGATAGAGAACGGTGTAACCAAGAACATTTCAAAGGTTTCCAATTTTCAGACCTTCGCCGATCAAGTTATAGACGTCCAAAGTCTGTCGGTTTGGGGGGTAGATGGTTCCGACGGATGATAGAGAACGGTGTAACCAAGAACATTTCAAAGGTTTCCAATTTTCAGACCTTCGCCGATCAAGTTATAGACGTCCAAAGTCTGTCGGTTTGGGGGGTAGATGGTTCCCACGGGCGATAGAGAACGGTGTAACCAAGAACATTTCAAAGGTTTCCAATTTTCAGACCTTCGCCGATCAAGTTATAGACGTCCAAAGTCTGTCGGTTTGGGGGGTAGATGGTTCCGACGGATGATAGAGAACGGTGTAACCAAGAACATTTCAAAGGTTTCCAATTTTCAGACCTTCGCCGATCAAGTTATAGACGTCCAAAGTCTGTCGGTTTGGGGGGTAGATGGTTCCCACGGGCGATAGAGAACGGTGTAACCAAGAACATTTCAAAGGTTTCCAATTTTCAGACCTTCGCCGATCAAGTTATAGACGTCCAAAGTCAGTCGGTTTGGGGGGGTAGATAGTTCCGACGGATGATAGAGAACGGTGTAACCAAGAACATTTCAAAGGTTTCCAATTTTCAGACCTTCGCCGACCAAGTTATAGACGTCCAAGGTCTGTCTGTTTGGGGGGTAGATGGTTCCCACGGGCGATAGAGAACGGTGTAACCAAGAACATTTCAAAGGTTTCCAATTTTCAGACCTTCGCCGATCAAGTTATAGACGTCCAAAGTCTGTCGGTTTGGGGGGTAGATGGTTCCCACGGGCGATAGAGAACGGTGTAACCAAGAACATTTCAAAGGTTTCCAATTTTCCAGACCTTCGCCGATCAATTTATAGACGTCCAAGGTCTGTCGGTTTGGGGGGTAGATGGTTCCCACGGGCGACAGAGAACGGTGTAACCTAGAACATTTCAAGGGTTTCCAATTTTCCAGACCTTCGCCGATCAATTTATAGACGTCCAAGGTCTGCCGGTTTGGGGGGGTAGATAGTTCCCACGGGCGATAGAGAACGGTGTAACCAAGAACATTTCAAAGGTTTCCAATTTTCCAGACGACAATTATATTCTTCAGATACTTGCATTCATTCTGACCCGACGCTGCCAACGCCATGGTTTTGTCTCGTCGGCAACTCTTTGTCAATTTTGGTTGCTTCTTGCAGTTTTGGGTCATGCTGAATTTCGAACACTCTGGCGGCGATATAGAATGGTATGGTTCTTTGTCGGAAAAAAACTCTAACAGTCACGAAAACAGGTTACCTGCTTTCACTCTTGTAAGGCGCAGAGTAGCGATGCATACTACATGGTCTAAAGTAGATACTTCAAATGGAAAATTTTGGAAAATTGGAATGCGAATTGATCGAGACTAAGGATTGAGCTATTGACTTTTCCTGGTCAGAATCTGTTATACCATTCTACAAATGTTTTCTTGGTCTTTGTGATATATTACAGTATTTACTATTTGGGCTTAGCCGAGAAAATAGCAGATATTAATTTTGCAAGAAGTAAGAGAAGAATAAACAAATTTTGTAGCCCTGTAATTTCTAATGCATGAGTAAACTGGAGCTGGTCGCCTACCATCCTATTTTGACACAATATACAAAGCTCTGTTAGAGAACAAATCAGTCATTGCTATAGCCAATTCCAAATTCAAAGAATTTCGTTCGCGAACGCAGAGCGACTGATTACAAAATGAGTTAGTTTCTGTTTGCCAATAGAATGCGCCTATTTGAGGTTTTGCCATGATCTTGTTTCACAACGCACAATATGGCCACTTGCATTTCGCGTTTTTTTTGTTACGTTTACATACTTGTTTTACGAATAATAATGTGTGTAGCTCGCGCACATCACATGTAGTGTGTGGTTTTCAAAACATTACAGGGCTGTATTTTAGTTGGATGACCAAATATAAAGTTTCCAGTGCTAACGCAAATGAAGACTAACCGGTTAGCTGATGTTTGAAGACTAATCGTGATTAAGTCAATATTTTGTTTCTTAACGTTTTGGATGCGTTGCAAACGTTAGAACAAAATATTGATTTAATCACGATTATCTTCAAACATAGCTAACATCTTCATTGCATTCACACTGGAAACTTTATATTTGGTCATCCAACTAAAATACAGCCCTGTAATGTTTTGAAAACCACACACTACATGTGATGTGCGCGAGCTACACACATTATTATTCGTAAAACAAGTATGTAAACGTAACAAAAAAACGCGAAATGCAAGTGGCCATATTGTGCGTTGTGAAACAAGATCGTGGCAAAACAGCGAATAGGTGCATTGTGTTAGCAGCCAGAAACTGTCCCATTTTGTAATCAGTCGCTCTGCGTTCGCAAACGAAATTTTTTGATTTTGGAATTGGCTACAGAAATTACTGTTTTGTTCTCTAACAGCGCTTTGTATATTGTGTCAAAATAGGACGGTAGGCGACCAGCTCCAGTTTACTCCATGCATTGAAATTACAGGGCTACAAAATTTGTTTATTCTTCTCTTCTTCTTCAAAATTAATATCTGCTATTTTCTCGGCTAACTTCAATGAAAAAATATATATTAATAGAATATAAATGTGTAGTTTTGATTCTGACCAGGAAAAGTCAATAGCTCAATCCTTAAGTATCCGATCAATTCGCATTGGTTTTTTGCCAAAATTTGCCATTTGAAGTCTACTTTAGACCATGTAGTATGCATCCTTACTCGCGCTTACAAGATGAAAGCGGGTAACCTGTTTTTCGTGACTGTTAGAGTTTTTTTTCGAGACGGAGGGACCCGTCATTCTTGTGGCCGCCAAGATGTTCGAAAATTCAGCATGACCCAAAACTGCAAGAAGCAACCAAATACGACGAACCATGGCGTTGGCAGCGTCGAGTGCAATTCTGGAAGAATATAATTGTCGTCTGGAGAGTGGAAAGCCCTTGAAAAATGTTTCTTCGTTCCTTCTATCAGCCGTGGGACCCTATCTACCCCCCCAAACCGGCAAGGGGTTGGACGTCTCTTGAATTGATCAGCGAAAGTGGAAAATTGGAAACCCTTGAAATGTTTTCCCTCGGTTACACCCGTTCTCTCTGTGCACCCCGTGGGAACCATACCCCCAAACTACGAGCGGACCTTGCAAAACATTACTATAATTAAATAGGCCGAAAGTCTGAAAATCGGAAACCTTTTTGAAATGTTCTTGGTCCCGTTCGTTCTGTATCGCCCCGTGAAGCATACCCCGACAGACTTTGGACGTCTTCTATGTTTTGATCGGCCGAAAGTTGAAATGTTCTTGGTTAGCCCGTTCTCTCTATCGCCCCGTAGTCTACCCCCCAAACCGACAGACTTTGGACGTCTATAAATAGGCCGAAAGTCTGAAAAAAGTGGAAACTTCTTCAAGTGTTCCTTGGTTACACGCGTTCTCTATAGCATTGCCCCCCAAACCGACAGACTTTGGAGAACGTCTCTGTGACTTTGATCAGCGAAGGGTCTGGGAATTGGAAACCCCTTTTTTGAAAATGTTATTTGGTTACACCGTTCGGCCCCGTGATTTTGGCGACAAACTAGAACATATAACTTGATCGGCGAAGGGCTCTGAAAATTGAAAGTTTTACTTTGAAAGTTCTTGGTTACACCGTTCTCGTCGTGGGGACCGACAAGAAGTTTGGACGTCTCGTAACTAATAGGGCGAAGGGGTTGAGAATTGGAAACCTTTGAAAATGCTCTTTGGGGTTGCACCCGTTCTCGCCCGTGACGAGTACCCCGAATTTTGGACGTCTATAACTAATAGGGCGAAGGTCTGAATTGGAGACCTTTTGAAATGTTCTGGTTACACCGTTCTCTCATGCATCCTACCCCTGGCAGACTTTTCAACGCAGCCTGATCAGCAAAAAGGTCTGAAAATTGGAAACTTGGAAATGTTCTTGGTTAGCCCGTTTTCTCTATTTGGTGTTTTTTGAGCGAT
>JASANE010000082.1:0-17603 GCA_030248225.1 Trileptium ribeirensis | reverse complement strand
CTGCCGACAACCGTGTACTGCTTAGACGAAAGATCATTACCAGCGCGCTGGTGAAATTACAACCGTAAAGTAATGCTGCAAACTTTTTTGTAGGTCTGCGCACTATTGCTGTATTTTGATGAGAGTTGCTAGTGTTACAGATTACGACGTACTATCACGCATATATCGTGCATCGTGCACTAACGTGGTGTCGCTAAACCAGCCATGCCACGTGCATCACGCGCTGCCCTGCGTGACGTCGGCATGACTGGCTATAATGCACCGAACACTCTAATGACATCGCTACGACTGGCTATCATGCATCGCGCGCTATAATGACTTTGCTACGACGCGCTACCATGCATCGCTCGCTATCATGACATCGCTACAACTCGGGATCATGCATCTCGCACTAAAATGATATCGCTACGATGCGATAGCATGCATCGCGCGCTATCATGACATCGCTGCAACGCGCTATCGTGCCTCGCGAGGTAACAAGACATCGCTACGACTCGTTATCATGCATCTCGTGCTAACATGAGATTATTACGACGCACTATCACGCATCGCGCGCTGTAATGACATCGCTGCGACGTGCTATCATTTTCCGAAACGATTGAAAATATATATACGGTGTGCAAAATGATATTTGGATTTATTTTAGGTCCCCGCAACCAACATGGAATATATGTTTTGGGACAACGAATTGGCCCGCTCCGCTCAGCGCCATGCCGATAGCTGCGACTTTCATCACAGTACCGATAGACCACGGTAAGCAGTATCACAGTTATCACTGCAACGTGCCTATTGTTCAAAAGTTTTGCTCCAATTTTCATCTCAAACTTTGACAGTAAAATTTATGGAAAAAATATGGTTAATGCTCACTACTTCAGAATTTGAGCTCAAGTATTGAATTAAAAATTTTTCGCTATATTTTCATGGTGCTCGACCTACTAAAGCGATATGCTAAAAAAGTTTGAATTGTGTTTACACGTTACAAATTTACCCCAAAACTGCAAATATGCTTTCAAATATTTATAAAAAATTGAGCTAAAATTTTGGTCAAAATTTGTTCAAACATTCAGCACCAATTTTTGAGCAATAAATTAGAACGTTTAACGTACCTTAAATTCAGAATTAGATCCTAAGACCGGTGACAATATTGCAATTAAAGTTTTTAAGAAAACAATTAGTCAGTTGCATTAAAACGCTAAGTGACATCGGGGTATATATATTCAGAACTACCGTCAGAGATACCATTTAAACAATTAAGATCACACAACTACAAAGAAAAATTCGCCTAAATTGTGTTTCAGTAATCCATTGTTCCAGTTTGGCGCTAAGTTTTCACGTCCTGGGAACGTTTTTTTTTACAAAATAGCCCAATATTCGACGAACCAACTTTTAAGTATAAGCAAAATTTCAAATATCATTGGAATAAAATTTGTAATTTTAAAATATTCACTGGAGTAGTTAACAATTGCTTGAGAGGCGATGGTCTCATCTATCTGTTTTCTGCTTTAGGTTAATGTCATACCATATATTTGTGCCGCTTGTAAAACTTTTCCCGAATAAGATCACTGCTTTGTGTGTTTATACGGCGCAAATTTGAGACTAATTATAAGATCAGTTTGTCTAATCTTATCCAGATTCTCTCCATCCAAAGCGTCGCTCGGTTTTCCTACCAGTCAACTGACGATTAACTCATCAATATATCGGCGCAAATTTGAGACGAATTATAAGACCCGTTTGTCTAATCTTATCCAGATTCTCTCCATCCAAAGCGTCGCTCGGTTTTTCCTACCAGTCAACTGACGTTTATCTCATCTATATATCGGGGTCAAAACAACATTTACAAAACTACAACAAGTCGGCGTTGTGGGCTTTATATATTGCAAAGAAGATTTTCCATTTTTTTAATATCAACTGTGGCATAAATAAATGGATCAACTAAAAATTTGCGCTAAGACTTACTTTTCGTTCTAAGATTTGCTGGAGAAGTGTGGCTAATTTTTGGGCTCATTCCACAGTTTGTATTTTCTCCAACTTAGGCGAAAAATGATATAAACATGTTACATCAATCAACCGTTCAGGGTTTAGATGCTCTCTGCGACAAATTTCAAAAACGGCACATATAGGCAAATGTCGGAAATGTATTAAAAATTATGACCAATTTTTGCTTAGACGCACAGCCTACCGCCCTTTCCGTTACTGAGCATCAGTTGCCGGAAACACGAAGTTGTGCAAAATCACTTATCAATGTCAATTAACTTCCTACTCAATCCTAATCAAAATCAGCCTTTGCCTTAGGTGCTTGAACCAATCGCTTCGCTGCGATGTTTGAGACTTACGCCAAGTTTAGAATTTTGTTCTGACGGATCGAAGCCGATACACAGACATCGGATCGGATCAGATAGGGTCCTACACCGGTGCGATGATGTGAACATTGGTTTATGCAGCACATTGGTAACCACGATCATCGCAGTTGTGAAGCTAGTTCGCCGTTGTCAACAGTTTAAGCAATGTATTTCTTTTTATTACAGAGTTATATGCAGTCTAGCTGACAATATGCGTTTTCTAGACCCGACGACTTAAATAGGCAGGTAAACATAAGTTTATTCTATTTGGCCATAATGAGCGGAAGCATCCTTTTAGAATTTCACAGCTGCTTCTGTATTGGTTGGAAGAACAGATATTTTGTTTCATAATGCGGTATCGTCTGATCGACTTATTAACTACCAGAATCAACGTACGCCCATTTGCAGGAACCTCGACAATCATGGTGCGGCACAAGGCAAAGATATTATCCTGAGATGGACCCTTGGTCTATAAAAGTCGCTGCAACCGAGAAAACTGGATACCGGCGTAACTTTGACTTTGTGGACGAAAATTATTAATATACGGTCGGCATATATTATCGCTTTCTGGATGTTCAACTTCTACACGGTGGCAAGCAGGAACGCAAAACGCGGCTAATGGAACATCAGGCTCTGGGAAGGGTCCCCACGGGTGCGGGCAACCGTTACCATATGGAAGACCCATCCGGGAGCAACAGAGTGGATCATAGTGGCCATTGTGTTCACCTCTATAATCAAATGTTCGGCAAAATGTTTTAGGGGAAGCTGCAGACACGACATGTGACGCAATTAGCGTGGTTGCGTCTGTGCACAGACATCCACCCGAATCCAGGGCTACTACAACCGAGCCCGGATTCGCGGGGTGGGAAGAGACACAAAACGAACCAGGGCAAAGAGAGGAGACGAGAGAGAAGGAAGATGGTGGCGGAGCAACAAAAAATCAAGAAAAAGACAATGTGGATGAACAGCTTACCCAATGGCCGCGCCGAAACTGTGGTCATGTGAGACCTTCAGAAAGCACCAATGAACGAGAACAATCGGAAGCGGCTTAGAGACGTCCTAAAATGCGGCGAGGGAAATGGATATTATATTGCTGACAGAAATCACATCGTGTAACACTGGCATAACATGGATCGGCGAAAACGAGCATCAGTAGGCCATCATCCATTTGACCAGGCGTTATAACTTAATAGCGAGCGATTGAAAAAATGGCTGGTTTGCAAAAGTAAAAGCATTGTCGGCTCAAGAACAATAAGGTGCTAAATCATTGATAAATCATCACCTCATCTCTATATACCAACCACTGTGGAATCACGGCACCCTAGAAATCGAAAGTTTTCTATCTGAACTGGAATGACAGTTGGCAATCGGAAACAACAAGGAAACCCTATTGATTGGAAGAGACATTAACGCCACTATCGGCCCAACCTGAACATGTGAAACAAATCTTAACAGAAGCAGATACGGTCTAGGAACAACGAAACGAAGCCGGCGAAGACTCGTGGGTAAACAGTTGGCAGACCATAAAATAAGAGGTGCCTGGTGTCATCCAGCTACAGGCAGATGGTACGAATTAGACGGCTTCATAACTAAAACGTGCACCAGACATGCGCTGGTTGGTTCGGTCAAAACCGAAATCATGGACTCATATTCTGTTCACAGGCCGAAGAAGATCGTGCTTAATAAAAACGCCATCGAGAGAGTAAGTAATCAACAACTCGAAAAGAATCGAGAACACTGAATGTGAGGTGTGAAGTGCTTCGTGACATTATCAAGAATTCAAAACGAGAACGCAACAGGACAGAGAGTGGGTTGATTTAGTTGGTCAGCTAACGAATGTAGCGAAAGAAGTGTGCGGAGTGAACGTTAGAACGGTGATAGCACCGTGGTTTATCCGCAAAAACTTTGAGTGTCAAAACTTTCGCTTGGCCATTGATCAGTGCATCATAGATCGATGACGGGAGCAGCCGAACATTGGGTCAACAAGGAGAATTGCGCTTACATACAAACAAGTTAAGAGCAGCTCAACGCAGGTACAAGAGTGCCCTGAAGAAATGGGAGACGGAATGATGGAAGAATGTGATCAGTGAATGTAAAGAGGCTCAAGAAAAAAGGCGACATCTGCAGAATGTATAGTATTTTACGTCGGCTCAGAGGAAGATCTAGTAACCAATGAACGACCACCACTTCTCAGCCAGTGAGTTCAAAGAACACTTTGAAAAGGTAACCTCCGACAGATATGAACAAAGCCTGATGAAATGTGTCAGGCGGTGGCTAGCATTTCGGACATCAAAGACTCAAGAGAGGCTACAGCAGCAGCGCGAGATCTGAATAAGGTACCAACCGCTGAAGAGATTAAGAAGGAATTGGGAAAGACGAAAGAGTCCGCAAAGACGGTCTTAGACTTATTTACATCAAAACTGCATCAGGAGACGTTCAACAGGCTATCATCGACATGGTCAAGTTCATGATCTGCAATACAGCGGACACGTGGCCTGGCAGCGTCAAAATCCGACTAGTGTTCAAAAAAGGCGATACAAAATACGCGAATAACTACCTGGGTGTATGTCTCTTACCGATGGCGAGTGGTATCCTAGCGAGGGTTTTAGCGACACGTGTAAAGAAATGGGCGCAGCAGATGCAATTGTTGGACGAGAACGAACAGGGCTTCAGAAGTAGGCGATCCACGGCGGATGCGACACAGCTCTTCGTATGTATTCAGAAAGGTGAGTGCTACAGACGTCACACCATCGTAGATCATAAAGGCTCCTTCCAGAAATCCGGTGATGACCCACAAGCGAGACTGCTCGACCTCCATAAGGTTTATCCAAGAGTAGACAAATTGGTCCTATTAAATAGATATGGCATGAAAGGAAGGATGCTGAACGTTTTGAGGGAACCTACACGAGTCGACTGAACGCAAACACAGGAACAGAGCCGAGATGACTGAGTCCTGGATCCCCGCAAGGGGACTCCTGGAGGGATGACCTATGTCGCCTTTGACGATTTCGGTCACCAGCTCTTTGTTCGCGAATGATACAACTTTTATGGGCTCCAGAGCGGAACTGAATAAAAGGGTAAACATCGTGAAGCAAAGGTTGTGCAAATTTGAGGAGAAGAATAATGATGCTACAGAAGAGAAGCTGGACTTTGGAAGCGACTCTAGTAGCGAGATACGAATGTTAGATGTTTGGCTTGGTTGGTCAGAAGATCTAAGATAAAAATTAAAGCGCGGTTTTAGGAGCTGGGTTATCGTACGAAATCGTCTGAAGCACAGCCGATTGCCAAAAAAAGTCCAAGCTCATATTATCGAAGCGTATGTGGAGAGTACCATTCTGTTTGACTGCCAGACCAGGAGCTGGTATAATTGGGAACTCAAACGACTACAATCGATGGTTGACAAGGCGTAAAGATATGTGTGGAGCAACAAGTGTGAGCCACCGCTACGCCAGATGGAACGAAAGCAACGCAACATGTTCGATGTTAGGAAGGAACTCGGCGTCGCATAATTCAGGAAGACGGTAGAAGAAAGATCAGTTCAGCGATCGGCCACATCGTTCGGATGGATAACTCCCGTGTGACTAAACAAGTGGTGTTTGGCTGGAGCCTGGGACTGGAAGACATCCGACACGCCAGGAGGAAACACCTCAACACCATAAAATATTAGCGTAAATAGCTGAAGGAAGCCAACGTCAATGTGGACGAGCTAGAAAACATCGCCCGAGACCGGGTGAAACGGCGGAATGTGGTGAATGAGCAAATGAAAAATGTCAAAAATGGGAAGAAGGACAATCGAAGGCCGTGCAAGCACCACCAAATATCGAGCGCTGTCAGTGGCAAAGAAGAGAACACAATGTCGACGGATGGCGATGCGAATGGGTGAGTTGCCAAAAGGTTTGCAAGATTAAAACAGGCTTGGCTGTCCATATTAAACGCATGCACAGGGAACAATCCGCAGCGGTGAGTTTCAAATACGGCAGGTGTGGAAAGAGCTTCACTCAACAGGCCAATTTGAAGAATCATGAAAAGTCTTGTCGAGCAGTCGATGTGGCGGCAGATGACGACAAAGTGCGATGCGACATATGTGGGAAAGAAGGCAGCAAGTCAAATAGGGCTCGCCGCAGGTGGGGATGTGAAGCAAAGCAGAGGCGCTTAAATGCTGACGTGCAGCAACCACCTGACCATCCTCTCAAGAACGGAACAACAGTCTCTCCTCCGCGTCAATACAGAGCTAAAAGGAAACAGTGTGACAGATGCCGTGAGGGGTACGCAGCGACCAATATAGCGCACCATGCTGGGACTTGCAAAGTAACCCCCCAAAGCATCAGATTTACCCTCAACAGGGTGGATACCTCAAATGGAATGGCATATATTATTTCCATCGTGTTGTACATATGGACATGTTTTCATTTGTACATTTTACAATGATATATATCATCGTTGAAATTTTTATTAATTGTTTGTAGAGGAATTGGTGAAAATATTTGGGCGGACAATCAGAGCAACTTCAAGAACGCCGTCTACTTGTGGTATATCGAGCTGAAACAATTTGGATGCACCGAATACTTCAGCCACTCTTGTGGCCATTTCACTCAGGTATCGATATCCCATCTAGATAATCCACCCTTTAGCTCTAGAACACTAAGGTCGTTGATTTGTTAAAATTACCAACTGAATCGTGCCAAAATTGAGCGTTCAATTATCACCGGCAGCTTACGTCAACATGGGTACGCACGCGTCTTGAGAGTACTCGTAGATTTGCCGATTTCGCAAGTTTGTTCGCGTTCATCAAATGACACGTTGAATCGTACGTTGAGTGTACGGTGTCAACGTCCGGTCAAGAAATTATGACAACACTACTCTCAAAAATTCAGACTCGCTAGCTGCCTTCTGAATAGATGATAGTTTTACCCCAGTAAAATTTTACTCGCTTCTGAGCAATACCTGAGTCCGGAATACCCCCGACAAAACAACACTGATGAATGGTGTGCTATCAGTATTTTTATAATCATGTCGACAAATATTGCTTTCTGAAAGATTTGGACTCAAGCTCAGTTTGTTCCTCTATTTTCATTCGTGGAACATTTTCGGAATGTCAGTCAAACGATGTGAATTAAGTCAAATCAGTGTTGCAAGCAAAGGACATCGGGTATAGAATGTTGTCTCATTAAGGATGGCGATAATATTTTGTTCAGATCAGTTACTGGTGGATACTTATTCTACAGCCCCGTCAATGAGCTACCCAAATAGCTTGTGTAGCGGACCTGGATAATGGAAAATGAACCAAAAATGTGAAAGCTGTATTACAAGTCTATGTTAGGTCCACCTGATCAGGTTATTTATACCACGCAAGAATTTTGCGCCGCAAATTGTTGTGCAGCGTTTCGTCACAATTTGATTTTCTGTCTGAATGCAGCGTTCACAGATAAATATGTGCAATCACTGTCGCTTCTAACGCTATCTATCGCTTCCAAAAAAGTAATTCGTTTTAGGCGAAATTACTTTTTTGCTTACTTACTTATTTACTATATTTGCAACGAGAGTATGTGTGGAATGGCCTAACCAATTTTGCTGATGTGACTTTCAGTACAATGCTAATTAGGTTCTACACGTATATATCTACGTGATTGTACACTTGATTGCATAAACGTTGAGTTAACCGACGTCTCGTACCCTGCCCAGCCCCCGTACAACGAATCAGGCTCTGTACGGCCCCCTGAGGACCGTACCTCCCTCTGTACCCCGGCCCCCGAAGTCCAATAAGACACTTTCCAACCCCCAAAGGACCCGTAGCCGTCCAGACGCAGTCCCGCAAAACTCCCGGGGGCCCTAACCCTTCATCCTGCAGCCCCCACCCGTCGAGGGCCCGTACTCTCCCCTCCGCAACATTTGTAGTTGGTGGCACTCTAGATACATCAATTTATAAATGGTGGCATGCCAGTTGCACTAATTTTAAAAAGCAGCGAGTAACTGAATCGCCGTCATATAGTGCAATTTGGTTTATTTGGCGCTTCCAAAGAGTGTGCAGTGGATGCGCGCAAATTAAAATATGAATGACGCAGGAGTGCGTCGGGTTCACAGGTTCCGTATGACCTGTACAAGAGTTTTGACGGTAAGCAAGGTATTGGGCTTCAGTTTGAAAATATGTACCCAAATTAATATATATACACGAGGATTATTGCTCTGATTAGCACAATAGCGGAAAATTTAGATATCATCACTCATATTTCCTAAAATGTCCATCATAACATTTTTGGACTAGTTTGCTTTAAAAAGTGACACAGCTTTTGTAGCAGTTACACTGAGCACCTTCACCTACTCCGAAGACAGTCTCTATTAGAACAATTCCTCTAACGACCGGGACATTGTTTGCGCATTTTTTGTCATTTATTAAGCAATTATACATTGTTAGCTTCGATGCTAACTTTCAGGTTGTCCAATCGAAAGCAGATCGGTTTGGCTGTGGTGCGGCCAAGTGCAACTACATGCTCGGCGTATCGCGAAGCAACATCCTAGTGTGCCAGTACAGCGCCGGGAACGTATGGGGCCGAGCCGCGTTCGATGCCTACGCTGCAGCCGGACGGGCCGTGTGCACCAGTTGTCCCGCAGAAAAAACCCGATGCTACGATGGCCTGTGTGCTTAAGCCTAAGCGTCGTTTGCGATTAAGCCGTGTGCCCTTTGCTAGGTCAGTCCCACCGTTGAGCTCTATTCGGCACCATACATGGGTATAAGTTGAAGAAAGTATATAAATTTAGGCTAGAATCTCAGTTTATCAGGTTTATTTTGCGCTGCTTTGCTCCTCTAGTATATATTAACACTGTGAGTTTTTGATTTCATTTGCCCACATGTTTGTTATACTAGAGTCATTTAGTGAACTTCAACGTTCACAGATGGAAAGTGGGCGCGATATGAGGTAGTCCCGTTTGGACAACACCTGATTGGGCTCAAATTCCATGATAGTGCATACAGCTTAATGTAAACGACGCATTAATCAGTTTTTGTTATTTATGGTACCGTTTGTTGATAGTGTTGAGCTAAGGCGTGTCATATTGCCGATCCGCGTTCCTTCAACTGATAACGCACGTCCTCAAACAAGCAGTTGAGTTGTGCGATTCCACTTGGTTCCTGGAACAACCCAGTCCATCTGGCGCAGTTGTGGGCCATTCCCTGCCTTTTATATTCTTTTACAATATAGCCGTTCGTTAAAAGTAATAATAGGTTGATTTGGAGAATGCTCGCTCAATGTAAGTTATGAAACATTTATAGTATATAAATCTTCAACCACGTTAGACCACGATGTCCCCGGTTATTCCCGTTTGATCTGATCAAAAACCAGATGGGTGGCATACAATTTTAATATAATGTCTTATATTATATATAGGTTTTGAAAAAAATTAGGTGCCGCTATGAAAAGTCTTATCGAATTTGTTCACAATAAAACACTGACATTACACACTTAGTGAATATAAAGAAAATCACTGACTGACAGCTGATCATATTTCTTGCCAAATATCTGATTTCATATATAGGTATCACAATTATTGCTGATTTTGTGTTTTCTCTGATTCCGTTGTTAAGCTTGCTCGATTTTTTATGTATTTCTGTCATTAACTAGATTAAACGCAATAACTGTACAGCTAATATTGAGAAAAACATTATGCGTACGCAAACCTTAGATGCGTACACCTCGGCGGTTTTTTGTCAAGTCAGTTCATGGTCATAAAACCAATATGAGAGTCAATCAGGATTTTACGACATTTCGTATGCAGTACGTAGGCGCAGGGCGCGGTCACTATTTTGCGTTTGAGCATCGCAGTTTACTGCCTTCATGCACACGGAAACTCCATTCCAATTGCAGTTTTACCGCATACTTAATGGATGGTACGTTCATAGACCGTGAACAGCGTGTTCATAGCTCAGCGTGTTCAGAGCCTGCTCGTGTTCACTATGCTGGGAATGATGGGCAAAATGTGGACGCGAATTTTTGCGCAATTCATTCCGTCAAAAGAACAACCACGGTGAATGCACGTCTAAATTGTACTCATGCAATCATCAGGTTGCAAAAACATCGACATTTAAGTTGAAAATGACAAACCACCGCGTATTGCTGGAAACAATGTCAGTGTCTTTGACAAATCCCGCTCTCTTGTTATTACAATGAAATGATTTTGGAAAAGATACAAATTTCGTCTTAAGTAACGTCCCTTTTCATTTACAGGTTTCAAGGGTTAATTTTAACAGCATGCCTTTTTTTCAATACCACCTTTTTAGTATTAAAATGCTCCGGGGTATAAGATGTCACCGGAAAAACAGAAATTCACAGGAAAAACAGAAATTGACTGAAAGTTTCAACTTAACTAGACCACAAAAAACAGTAATTCCGAGTTCAATTGAAAAACGACCAAATATAGAAAACTTTTATAACGTTTTGTACATTAAAAACGCAAATTTCGGTTCATTTGTCATGTCTTTCCGTAGAAGCTCTGCACAAATTCGGAAGTCCTATTGTTAAATGTATGACCACATCCATAGAGGTATTTCAGTCTTAACTTTAGACTACAATTAGTCAAACTATTTCAAAAAAGCACAAGTTGCCTGTTTTCTAAAATTGAACGTTTATGTAACATGTATTCAAAAATATAGACCACCCTTCCAAAGTAAAAAAATCACATTTTGAAACTCCGAGGGAACTTGAATCGAGATCGCCGTTGTCAGTTCTTTTCGGAATATATCTGATCTTGGATTATTGAGTTTTTGCGTAGCACCAAGTCCTTGCAATTTGAAATTATTTAAGCGACACATAACTCTCAACTAACGACAAAACAGTCTAACTGAAATCGATTTACTTACTGAATCAATACTTCCCCAGGGCAAACCCACGAGTGGGCAACAGTCGATTTTTACAAGTGTTGCGTTAATATGTTTCCGGTTTTTTATTTAATCACAGTTAATAATTAGAATAAACAATTTTCTATTTGTTTCTTTGTTTGTAGCGTTCGGATAAATATGATTGTGTCTCACACAATGACGATAGATTGGTCCAAATAAAGCTTAAATAGTTCACCGTTTCATTAAATTCACTTTTTAAACTTTTATTAATGAAAAAGACACCCTCTGGATTGGCAGTATTTCCGTATTTTGTATTGGCAGAGCAATAGTTTCTGGAGCTCCAGCCGGACGTCGATTCCCATAATCCACTTTCAACCCATGTGGAACCAATTCGCAAGGGCAGTGAGAGTTTGAGAGTTTGAGACAGCGATGCATTTTTGTGCGTCAGAATACTTCTTCAGTTGCATCTGAAAAATTGTGAATGAAACGAATGATTACACTGTCTCTACAACCAAATACCACAGCTGTTCCAGTTGTACGAAAGATAATAAGAGCCTCAGGACATAAATCTACTGCATTTTTGTACAGGATTATATAAAAGATTTGAGATCCAAGATGTTAGATCCAACAGTTCTTAATAAAAATTTTGTAGAAGAGTATGGCACGTTACCTATTTGATGACGTCGTCAAGGTTCGGCATAAAATCGTGGACGTCCTAACAAACGTTTGGATATAGCCTAGTCCACCAAAATTAGCTTGGGGGAAGTCGAAAAAGAACCTTGGTTGGTATCCCCTGATATGGTTCTGTGTTGGACACGTATTGGATAAGATAAAGTGAACAAACATAAATGTTGTTGCAATCTCAAATTCCTGATTATAGATATGGTAAGACAAAGTTTGATTGAACGTTACAGACTTAAATGCGAGTATTATTGCATCACCAACTGCATTTAAATCTATATTACGCAAACTTGACTGGACTGGCCCAACTGCTCTCAAAAAATCTAGTCGTTTTTCAGCTTCTTAGTAGTTGGAAGTCCGCTAACGATCCCAACGCTGATGTCCGGGCTAAATTTTCATGAAATAGGAGCTTCAATTTAATAGACCTTGTTTTGCCAATTTGGATGGGCCTAAAATCTTTTTTTGAAGTTTTATTCTTACATGTCAATGCAGCTATAGGGATCAAGCGGTGGTTGCCAGCTAAAATTGCGATTGCACATCGAAGAAATGGACAAGTCCAACTGGGTTTCCGAATATCTCGCTCGGACCGGATATGATTTTCCGCCCTCGCTGCGGGTTAATTGATAGCAGACGTCGGGATAGCACCGTATTGTGGCCGTGGCACCGATTGCAAGTGATCCTTGGTTAAGTGACACAATACCGTTTGGCAGGGACAGCTGCGGACATGATCCTGAAACAAGCAGCGTAAACGCTTGAACATTCGGGTTTCAATGTTTTACAAGGCCTAAGTGCTATAAATCAGAGATGGAAACGGGTCGCCGGGTCCTTAGAATCTTGTGACAGTTCTTTTTCATTATCCTCCCCAGCCCGCGTTTGACCAAAAATTGTCAGATTCTGGAAATTTTGGTATTTTTGTGATCCTCCAGACCTCCCATGATCATTTCGATCAAAAAGTTGAATTTTTAAAATTTTAGATTTTTTGGGTCTCAAGGGTCCCCGTTGGGAACCCAAAAAATTTTTTTTAAAAAAATTAGATTTTTACCCACGATTGCACGTGGCTTGACGAGGTGAATCGAGTGGTGATATTTTTAATGAGATTAAGTTACCGGATCCAAAGTTATGGCCAAAAATATCGGAGGCTGAGAGGCTCAGCAATTGAACAGTTTTTGGGCATAACTGAGGAAGTTTTTATCGGATCCCGTTATATATAATACCATTACACTGAGCTTGTCAAGCCGCGTCGAATGATGGATAAAAATCCTATTTTTAAGAAAAAATTTTTGGGTTCCCTAGGGGGGAGGGGCCCTTGGGACCCGAAAAAATCGAAAAAATCCAAAATTTTAAAACTAGATTTTTGGGTTGCAATGATCAGGGGAGGTCTCGAAGATCACAAAAATACCAAAATTTCCAGAATATGACCATTTTTGGACAAATGCGGGCGTGGGGGATAATCTAAAAGAACTCTTTTGACTAGGGTCAGTACGGGTCAGCAAATACTATTAGCTATTGAGGTGTACTCACATGCGCAATCTTTTTGCTCAAATTCTGTTCAATATTCGAGCTCACATTATGATCAAAATTTGAAAGCATCCTTTTTCATTTTTGGCAATATTGAACGTTGAACACTGTTTAAATTTTACAAAGATATTTCTGAAAAAAGCGGACTTGAAAAATTTTGATCTCAAATTTTGAAATATCGCAAATTTCCTTTGAAAATAACCGTCAAACTTTGATAATAATTTGAGCAAAAAGTTTGAGAATGTGAACATATGCTTTGCATGCCTTACTTTACATGCTTGGCTTTGGTGCAACACAACAAATTAGTGTTGTCATCAGAAAATATTTCTATATAATGAATCTATTTATCGGGATATTCAATTGCTCAATTGTCATAGTATAAAACATTACTAATACCTCGATCCATACATCTAAACCGACTAGGCTGACTTGGCATTTTTAAAGATCTCGCAAAAGTTGTTTTATGCTTTATTTTAAGTAGTTCTACCGTTCTCAAATTTTGGTGTGTGTTATGCGGTGGGTTTCCTGTTTTTAGAAGCACACTTCTTTTCAGTGTCTTCCATTAGATTCAGTAAAATTATCTATGTAAGATCAATTTATAATTGAGGTTACTGAACAAATTTCTATCCATAAATTTTACTTCAATTACTCGAGATATCAGGCTAATCATGGTCGGGGTTTGCCAATGCACAACTATAGCACCACATATTAGTCATTAATTTCCCAAAGTGCATTCAATGTTCGATTGTGTTTGGGTTCAATTTGTGATCAGTCTTATGTACGACCACGGTATCAGCCTTTGTAGCCTAATATGAAACTGCGCTTTCCCTTACACAACTCTTGTCATGGTTGTCAGCTACATGGAATGCCATAATAGCTTGAATAAATTAATACATCCATCGTATACTATGAAAGCCGTACCTCAAAGTCTTTGCGTCTGTCCCAAATTCATGTCTCAAATTCCTTGTGTGACGCAAAATTTTTTTGAAACGTTTTTCAGGTTTATTCGCAAAATTTTTGATACGTAAAAATACCGAAATGTCACTGCCTCCGTAGGGAACTAAATGTACCCGACCTGTACGGTAAATCTGAGCGGGAGCGATGCCTGGACTGATCTAAAATTTAACATCTATACTGCATACAAGCTCATTGGGGAGAGGGAGGATCATCCCCCTGAAGCTCGAATCCTTGCTAGGAGCGTTACCGCTGACCCCCCCTGGGATATGGCCTGATTCCACTGAGGCTCCGCACGTCCGCCCCAGAGAAACCCGCGGACTATTTTGGTATAAATAAAACGGGGCAAGAGGGAAAATGAGCGAAACCTGATTAAAATGAAGAAATATTGGGGTAAAATTAGTAAAGATGCAAAGAAAATTTGCGAAAATTACGAAAAATTTTGAGTCCCAAAACATTTCGAAAATACATCTCCCCTGACGACCTCGTCCCGCCGACCGGCTGATGCCTCCTTGGGGACAACCTCCGCGACGTACCCGCTATGCTCCCTGGGGCTTCCTTCGGACCTCGCCCATGTATGATCTTTGCTGGGGCCTCACTACATGTAACGCTACGGCGTAGGCCATTTCGATATAACAATGCGACTGAAACTGAGACTGGGCTTCATTGCGTACAGCTGAGTTTGCAATCCCATAACAACATCATAGCAACAGTTAAACAATGGGTATTATTAAATACAATGGAACCATGCGCACTTTTTTGCTCAAAATACGGGCTGTAGTCCCGGCTACCAGAATGATGCGGGCCGGAATCCCGCGACAGAGGGCCAGTTATGACCTTGGTCATGTAAGATATGCGGAAGGTTTCGGAGACAATGTTACCACCACACTGAGTGCTACATTTGAGACTTACCTAACCCACTAGTCTCTAGTCTTTGCAGCGCCTGCAAAAAATCAATTTCGCTACTCGGAAAATCGCTGTGTCTCCGATCCCTTATCTTAGACCTAAAATTAGGCGCGTTCGGTCCGATACTGAATGGTAAGTACATTTCGATGTGCTCTGGCACCTCGTCCAGATGAGCCCCAATATAGGATGGTAATGCAGAATGTAAAAACTCTGGCAATATTTAATGCGACCGGAATTGCAATTTTCGAAATGATAAAGCTCAAATTATACTTCATATCAAATATTTTTTAGAGATTTCAGCTCTGAGTTCAGATGCACGAAGTTTCAATGTTATTCCGGGATGTTCGTCTGGCCTAGAAGGTCAGTCTAGATACAGGACACGTTCTTCTATACCCTTAGTGGTTGTAGAAGACACGTCCCTTTATACCCTTTACGCTTAAAAGATATCAAAAAGTCGATATGAAAGAAACAGGAAATCTTGATTCCAACTAACAATACATAGATATGTAGTTTACACGCTGTCGCGGGTGATGCGTTCCCATATCTGTTCTAAACATTCGGTGATAATGCAAATTTTACAACTGCCTTGTCAAGAACCGTACAACTTAAATCACTAATTGTTTGCTTTTGTACTTTTCATATAATGAAATCAGTTAAATCATAAAAAAACTTTTTAGTTAGCATTAGCAACGCTGATATTATTTTAAACAAGAATATACTTGATCTTATGATGTTTAGAAATGACTTATCCTATTCTATCCTATTGGACACCGGGCAATTTATTTAATCCGATTCCCTCTAACAAATATGGGCGAATGTCGATTAATTCATAATGTTTCAATAAGTTAATACTTATCATTCAATTATAACCCAAACAGAAATAGACCGTCAAAATTTCAGCAACGTCTTTTGAACTTGGGTCAAAATCCATTATGCCATTATGAACATTCGGTATCATTTCGGGCTGAATTGAACCAGCTGTTTTACTTACTCGACCAGTGCTTCAAAGGCCTATTGCGGTGACAAATGTCCTAAGTTTTATATAACATTTTAGGTAAATCGGTTGCCCGGTCATAATGTTAACAATAGTTAAACAATGAATCCTCCCAGCAGCTAATCCAGGTACAACTACCCGCCGCAAAAACTTAATTCGTATCAATCGCAAAACTTTACCCTCATCCGCGCTAAAGTATTTTGGTTAACACCCGAAGATATTAGCTGTTTTTAATCATCAGCTCCCAAAGTCGCGTCATTTCTGATCGGAAACCCATATATTGCTTCTGTATTTTTCTTAATTTTTAAATAATTTTGAATATAATATGAATTTAGAAGCTACGCGAGAAAAACATTTTGAAAAGCTTTTCACGTTGTGCGAAACATCGCCACTATCAAAACAAGGGTCTCAATAAGTTTCGAAAAATATTTTCGTTCAAATTACTAAAACTTTCATTCGAAGCGAGATACTGAAATCGCATAAATTGTTTATGTCGCTATGTATTTTTCACACCGCGATCTAGTGTTGTCGCTTACTGGATCCAGCAGTGATGACAATCACAAGTTTCTACACTGAAATCGGATTTTTTAGTGGGCATGCTTAAAGCGATTTTGTTTCGAATTCTGTGATCTAGCATGGCTCTGCAGTGGACATCCACGCTAGCAATGAAATAAAATATTTACATTTCTGGAAAAAGTCTGAATCCCCCAGTTCGAAATTGGCTAATTTTGAAGAACAAGCGGAAACTTTGATACCATTCCATTCAACTGGACGAGGCAGTTCACGAAATATCCACTTCGGCCATATTTATGGATTTTTTTTTCGTTTTTTGCGGTTTCCAGAGGTACTGATAGTATCAATTCGTTAGCAAGGGTACAAATTTTCCTTGCTACATAAAATTTTCCAAAAACTTTTTATCGATGAGTATATCGTTTCATATATCTTTCGAATCGAGTGATTGTAATATCAGCTAAATCAGTTCACCGGTTATGGAGTTACTTCCATTTATGTCTAAACCTAGTGCTAAGTCTAATCCGTAGCTTGAGTTAAAGTTGCCAACCAGTTAACCGATTCAACTGATTTTACCACGATTCAAATCAGATTGTTTTCGCAGTTCGACAGATATACAAAATTATACATTTATTCAGGAAAAATTGTTTTCGAAATTTTAAGGCACTTTTGGAACCAAAAAATCGCAGAAACCTTTGCCGTCAATATGGCCCAAATTAAATCGGCTTTTGCCGATTCGGATTTAGTCGAATGGTATCACAATTTCAGCGGTATCTTCAAAATTTACCAATTTCAGGCTGAGGTGGTTCTCTCTTAGAAAATATTTCATTTTACTCCAAAGCTTATTTGCAAGTCTACTATTGTAACAGGG
>JASANE010000081.1:0-14119 GCA_030248225.1 Trileptium ribeirensis | reverse complement strand
CTCGAATTGTCGGCGCCCATCAGCAGTTGACGACTGCTTTCTAGGCACTTCATGTGGCTGTCGCGGGCCAGCGGGGATTCGGGCGGAGGTGCAAAACACAGGGTTGGATTCAACTGGTCGCGGTGAACAAAACGAGGGGTCGTATGAGCCGGTTCTGACGCGGGGTACGGCGACGGGAATGTCGAAAAAGGGGGTTTCATATTAATTGCGCACTGCAATAGGCTAAATAAACAAGGCGGTTTTATCTAAAAAGTTGTCGGCGGGGCACGCACCTAAATGGATACATACATATATACATACTTTATATGTGATATGTCCTAACTACCTGGAAAGTGATAGACTGGTTCCATGGTGACAATCCTACCTAGCGTAAGTAGCGATTGTCTCTACGTGTTACAAGCGAAGTTACGGTGTTGTCCGGAGGGCCTTTGGATGTCCATTTGCAATTCCCAAAGCGTTTCACCAGCCTACTCTGGTTATTCTCCGTACCATGATATCGCAGACGGTGACGGGCCTTTGAATGAGCCCGGCATCCGTCGTCCCTTACAGTTGCAAGTGCTACCAAAGTGTGATCTCCGCTTATTCGGACTTGTTGTTCTCTGTAACCATTACCTAATATGTTACTAAAACCAAGTAAATTTAATATTTTTGATTTCAGTCTTAACAAACGTGTTTTCCTGAGCGTGCAGCCAGGGGCCTCCTATTCCCGGACGGTCGTAACCGTCAACCCTATAACACATGATGCCTACCGGTTGAGTTGTCGACTGCCTTCCAACTGTCGTCGGCGTAAAACTCTATTTTCGGTCCTACAGGTCGGTTGGGGCTCATTTCCTCACAAGTTGGGGGCTGATTGGAACACTCGTCCCTAACGGATTACAACGATACAAAATGGTCCGTTGGACCAAACGACACAATTATTAAGTTCAACACTTTTATACAAATTAGTAAACTCCAATACAAATTAGTAAACTCCACACTTTCATACAAATTATTAAATTCCACACTTTTATACAAATTATTAAATTCAACACCTTTATACAAATTATTAAACTTCACACTTTTTTGTACAAATTACTTAAATTCAACACTTTTATACAAATTATTAAATTCCACACTTTTATACAAATTATTAAATTCCACACTTTTATACAAATTATTAAATTCACACTTTTATATCAAATTATCAAAAAAAAAAAACACACAAAAATATACAAATTATTAAATTCCACACTTTTATACAAATTATCAAATTTCACACTTTTATACAAATTATTAAACTTCACACTTTTATACAAATTATTAAACTTCACACTTTTATACAAATTATTAAACTTCACACTTTTATACAAATTATTAAATGTAAACAATAAAGTCAATATTTTCATACAAAATGTCGGCTGACGCGAAGCGACCCTTGTAAGTACGACCAGCTCTATCCCTGCGCATCCCCATCCCAATTTTGGGTGTGAACGTCCTAAAATACCCGTGACAGGGTCGGAACGACCCTGTTACATTATACAAATAAAAATCTAATAAATTTAATACCAGAATGTCGTTTTGTTGATGAGCCCTGAATTAGTGTGAACTTGCAGCAGCACATTGTCTTACAGCTCAAATTAACTAGTGAGTTTATTAAAATTCTCAAGTGATTTCTGTGCTTGCGAAATATAGCACTGATCTTATCCACTTCAAACAGAATTCCATTCCGATTCAATGAAACACGTCTTTGCATAAATGTTTTAAACTCTCACTACACACTACGCTGCAACTAGCGAGTTCCTAACCACTCTTCGTGTTTTACCACATTCGTGCAGTATTTAGAGCAAAACGATGGTGAGTGTGTGGTAAGGCCCAAGAGAGTCACATTGATAACTTTATGTAATAGTCTGAAAATCAGCGCAATATTGCCTCCGGCTCAACTGATATTAAAAGTTCGTCATTTATTTTGTTGAACAATACAATGACTTCGAATTGACTGAGTTTGTTCCGTTTTAGGGCTTTCAACGAAACGGACTGTTTGGCATGGGTCCTGAATATGCCGACACATGTGACAGTGGAACGTGCATGCCTCTTTTGTCATTTCAAGTTCTTGTTCTAATGTTAGCAAAGCCAGTGCCCAAATTCTGCAATGATATTATAGTACCGTAAGTGATGCTTTGCAGAGTTTTGCTTGGCACTGCTGAAAAAATTCAACTGATACTGTTGCTTTGTGTGACAATTTGGATAGAGACATCGCATTGATACTTTTTACTAAGGAAGGGACACCAAACTTGTGTAAGAAGGGAAGCTGTGGTGAGGTGAATATGGTCCAATTCCATATTAGGAAACATGAACATGTATATTGTAATGATATGTGTGTGTTTTTTCTTCACTTTTTTAAGGAAGGGACACCCAAACTTGTGTAAGAAGGGAAGCTGTGGTGAGCTGAATATGGTCCAATTCCATATTAGGAAACATGAACATGTATATTGTAATGATATGTGTGTGTTTTTTCTTCACTTTCTAAGGAAGGGACACCCAAACTTGTGTAGGAAGGAAGCTGTGGGGAGGTGAGGGAAGCTATGGTCCAATTCCATATTAGGAAACATGAACATGTATATCGTAATGATATGTGTGTTTTTTCTTCACTTTTCTACACGAATAAAAGTTAACCTGTATATATGATTTATTTCCGTACTATATAGATTAAATTGAATATACTGTATGTATTTATTTTATTTGTATAATAAATAAATTTACCGCTCATCAAGTGATGGCAATACTGTTGACATCATTGTACACTATGGTCATTTGCTCATGAACCGAAGATTTTGGTTACACGCTTTTATTATCGAAGAAATTCACTATAGGTATGCCTACAGCATGCCGGAGTGATTGGTCATACCTCGTCAAGGCAGTTCGTAGAAGGAACCGGAACAATCTTTCGGCGGATTGCTTGATTATACTTAAATTTACATCAATTATTATTCCAAGCCAATGTGGTACCGAAAATTTACAATATCTTTAGGACATTGATAATGTGCATATGTTATTAGTGTATAACACAATGATTGACTTCGTCTCAGTGTCATATTTTCCCCACACGCACCAGTACGCTAACTCTATACTAGATGCTTCGCAGTGACCGTTGGGTTTCTGCAATTTTGGGGATATATGTTTAATCTGAAGCGTGTTAATTTGTAAATCATGCTACTATAGTTCTGCTCGTTAATATTTATGAACCTACATAGTCAGGCTTTGGCATACATGGTCTCGGCTTTGGCATATAAATTCAGCGTTTATCAATCCACATCGATAGAATAAACTACATAGCTATGTCTTCAGTCAGCTTTGCTTAGTGTTAGTTTCATAATGATTTTATATGTTAGGAGCATCATATATTTGCTTAAAACGAACAACTCTAAATATAGATATTCTGGTATGCTGGTGGGAGGTGGACACACATCTTCTGGATAGATGAGACAAAATTGTTAGACCACTTGGTGAGGTTTTAGCAAAGCTGCCCAGCGCTGCATGGCGAGCCATTTGAACTGTGGTGTGGGTTTCCTAAAGAGGTTTGCAACGCCCTATGTATTATAGTATTAGCAATTTAGAGCAGGTAGAAAGCAATTAACAGCAATAAACCGGGCCAACCTAGCAGAAATAAAACAAAGAAAGGTAGCTGCCCGAATTTCGCGGCTAGATTCAACAATTCCGCTACAAAACCACATTTTTGCAAGACAATTTGGGTCACTCTTTATATTCTAGCCCATGCGTCTAGTATGTTCTACCACTGAAAAAATGTTAAGGATTGCTGCAGTAGTTGTTTAGTTTGCTCAAATTTTACACAGCAGCAGAGAAAAAATTAATGGTTGCTATTACGTAGAAAAAGACCAACGGTAATAATTAATACTAGTGAAGCTCGCTCGCGAGCAAGAATTCGAGTGGTGAGAACAATCCCCCGAAGTCTGTTGTGGAAAGCACACACAAACAAAGCCTACACACAGTACGCAGGTGCAGCATTATATAAACCGTGAGTGATGAGTCATAGTTACGCCCGCCTCTTTTGATAGCCAACGTATGCAGTAGACAAAACATTATACAACGAGTACAAAAACAATGAACTAACAATTTAATAATTCAATAAAACCCTAAATTGACCCTTAAAAGAACGTTAAAGAATTCAAACCGACACTTGAGAAAAATCTCATTTTTCATACCAAGTATGAAGCAGAAGAAGTGAAAAATATTTTCCACACAATATTTTTGACACTCGCAATGAGAAACCCCATATAAGACACTAAAAGCAACAAAAACACACATTTAGGTGCATTTCCCGCGACTTTTTACCAAATATGAAATTTGGTGCTAACTATAAGCTTATAGACTCCAGATTGGGAAGTAGTTGAAAAACTTGTTATATATCATTGGAAAGCCCTGGTAAAGCTACATGGAATAGGCCTATTAGTTTGCGGATACCTCGTTTACTTATTGAAAAAAGTCGCAAAAACTGGAGGGGTGCCCGAAAAATGGGCCCACGAGAAAAAATTAAAAAATCGGGCTCCGTCACTACACCTAAATCGACCATTGCGGTTCGAATTAGCTATTTTGCATCAAAATCCGCCCAACCGTTATCGGGATCCCGCTGCGACACACACAGACAGGACCTCCTCAACCCCCCTCCAAAGCCAAAATTGAAAATTCTCGTTCCACTCGAATTCAATTAGCAGTCCAACGGTCTCAGTGCAGCATATATAATTAAATGTTTTAACAAATGTTGATGTTAAGCAATATTTAGTCGAGCAATAGATTAAATTTTCTTTATTGCAATTCAAGTTTGTAAGGCAAATCTTCGTTTGAAACTAATGTTTGGAAACCTCGATTCATTTTTTCACTACCACAATTGCACCTTGATTACTTGCTAAACATAACTTGTTAATACAACAAGTATATACAATTAATGACACAGTTGATTAATTGGGGAAGTTCGGTATTTCCTCGTCTGAAATATTTCTGTAAACTTATACAGTCTTTAATATGAAATTTAGATATTGTTTTCATTAATTATACATATAGTGATACAGACAGTTACAAACTACTAATATAAACTTTACTTAGGAAGCAGGATGTTCGTTCACAATATTTAGATAAAACAAAATAAGGCATACATGCTGAAGCAAGGATTTAGTGGGGCTACCCTCCGAAAGCCTCAAAACCCCCCGAGGCCGTGGTCTTCTTTTGAGCGTTCCTCTCTATTCCTTTCTCCTGGTGCACCGCGCCGAAAGCACGCGGAAAATTATAGCAAAAATTGGTAAAACTATGAAAAAAGTTGGCACAAATTGTGGCAAAATTGCAAAAATAGATCTTCGCGGGTCTTCAACTTTTTTCAGCACACCCCGTGGAGGACCCCCCATTGAGATGACCCCCGCCGACTCAGCTACATCCCTCCTAAGACCCCAGTGCGTCAGCATGTATTTAATTTTAGCTTAGACAGAGGCTCAGGCTTAGGATTAGCATATTGTGGCACAACCTGCATACAGCTTAAGAACCTCATGCTGACTTTGGCGAAAATCATATAAAATGTACTTTAGTTAGCCCCTACATTTTAGCAAACACTTTTATCTGACCCTGAAAGCAAACGCTATTATCTCTAGCTTATTTAAAACATAACTTTCTAATTATTATTTAGCTGGATTAGTAGGAAATGCAAATCGCTCAGACGGTGGCTGACAACTGAGATCAAGCTTCGTAAATCAGTTCGATCATCTAGTTTGGTGCAGCCGGAACCAGTAGAAGTAGAAGTTGTACATACAGCAAAGAACTACGTTTATCAGGAATATATGAAGCCACCGGTCGATGATTTTACACTTTCGGAATACAACGAAAAAGTCCTAACGTTGGGCTATTTACTGGTGAGGTTTCTTCTGTAATTCATGCAATTTCTCATTTGTGGCTCATTTCGTGATTTTACACTTTCGCAATACTATAAAAAAGTCCCAACGTTGGGCTATTTACTCATGAGGTTTTTTCACTGTAATTTTACAATGACTCATTTTTGGTTCATTTCGTGATTTTACACTTTCGGAACAGGAGGAAAAAGTCCTAACGTTGGGCTATTTACTTATGAGGTTTTTTCACTGTAATTTTACAATGACTCATTTGTGATTCATTTCGTAATTTTACACTTTCGGAACAGAATGAAAAAGTCTTAGCGTTGGGCTATTTACTGGTGAGGTTTTTTTCAGTATAATTTCACAATGACTCAGTTGTGATTGATTTAATAATTTTACAATTTCGGAACATAATGAAAAAGTGCTAACGTTTGGGCTATTTACTGGTCAGGTTTTTTTTCACTGTAATTTTACAATGCCTCATTTGTGATTCATTTTGTGATTTTAGACTTTTAGAACATAAGGAAAAAGTCCTAACGTTGGGCTATTTACTGGTGAGGTTTTTTCACTGTAATTTTACAATGACTCATTTGTGGATCATTTAGTGATTTTACACTTTCGGAACACAATTAAAAAGTCCTAACGTTGGGCTATTTACTGATGAGGTTTTTTCACTGTAATTTTACAATGACTCATTTGTGATTTATTTCGTAATTTTACACTTTCGGAACAGAATGAAAAAGTCCTAACGTTGGGCTATTTACTGCTGAGGTTTTCTTCACTATAATTTCACAATGACTCATTTGTGATTCATTTAATATTTTTACAATTTCGGAACATAATGAAAAAGTCCTAACATTGGGCTATTTAATACTGGTGAGGTTTTTTCACTGTAATTTTACAATGGCTCATTTGTGGTTCATTTAGTGATTTTACACTTTCGGAGCACAATGCAAAAGTCCTAACGTTGGGATATTTACTTGTGAGGTTTCTTGCTGTAATTTTTGCAATTTCTCATTTGTGATTCATTTCGTAATTTTACTCTTTCGCAACAGAATGAAAAAGTCCTAACGTTGGGCTATTTACTGGTGTGGTTTTTTCACTGTAATTTCACAATGACTCATTTGTGATTCATTTAGTGATTTTACACTTTCGGAACAGAATGAAAAATTCCTAACGTTGGGCTATTTACTGCTGAGGTTTTCTTCACTATAATCATCCTCATCCTCATCTCACAAATGTCCTACCTATATTTTTGCCGATTTTACTCTAAATTTTGGGGATAAATTTTTCGCGCATCTTTGCGGCGACTTCAGAGGCAACCTCCTACCCCCTCTCCCGCCATCGATACCTATGAATTAATGCATTTTTGATGTGTTCAAAGCTGCAGTCTCGTGACATTGCTTCCGATTTTTGTGTAGGCTAGGTCTAACACTTGTGCAGTACCTCAGCAATGATCTATCAATAGCGAGTTACCATGTATTCCTTACTACCGTAGTAGTAGGCCATAAAATCATTCTATATCTTAGTAGTATACCAACATCACATAGCTAGTGCAAATAATTCATGATGTAGTTTTAATCATTATAACTTAGCAAAAGATGGTCGGATCGGTTTTACCGATGACTTAATTTGTTTCTCTTGATATGTTCTAGAAAAAACCGCTGTAAATATACATTTATAAATCAACATATTGTCTTTGTTCTACTGTTAAATCATCTTTTTTTGGCGTTTTAAATTATCTATGTAAAGTTTATAATATTGTTTGCAACAAGAATGTGTCTGGAATGTCTGAACCAATTTTACTAAAGTTACTTTAGTACAATGGCACTTAGATTCTGCGTGTATGTGATCATATATTCGACTGCATAAGTTTCTGTTCGGAACAAGAACTGTTGAACCGTCATTAAAAATGAAAGATGTTTGCAGTTCGATACAGGATTTTCGGTATCACTTGTATGAAATTGCAGGTAAGGTGAAATCTCTAATTTGTGATATCATAAGATATCTGAGAACCTTTTCTAGAATATATTTTGATATGCTTCCAATGAACCTGGCGTCCAGTTTTGTGGCAAATTTAGTTAGAAATTTCAGCAAATTTAAGTTAATTTCTGCTCATACACGTATCGTTTACCCCACGGTTAAATGTTAGATTTATGTTGCCTTAAAGTTATCTGATACTTGTAATGACTTTCACTAAAACCTATCAACAAATTAATATATGTCGCTGAAACCATGCTCTCAGTACTGCAACATTTGCGTTGCAGAATACAGTTTGCAGAATATTGAATACTGAATACAGAATATATATATATATATAGAATACAGAATATATATACAGAATACAGAATATAGAATATAATACAGACTACAGAACTTGTACGGAATACTGCAGCAGAATACTAACTCTAAAGTCCAAGCTTTAGTCAAAGCTTGGAAGTGTAAGCCTTTCTAATATTTTCCATACTGAAACTGTCTCAAGGTCGTAAATTGAAAACAGGATGGTGTCGAGAACTGACCTGTCATTTGTTATTCGACCTTAATGAAAATCAGTAATACGTTAAGCCCCAGAAGGTAAGATTATATTTTCATGAAATATTCCTACTGTAAATACGCATAATAAAACTAAACTAAGCAATAGGTTGATAGTTTCTTGCTCCTAATTTTTTCGAGCCTATGACTGACCATATTCGTATAATTTCGACATTACTGTGTTCAATTCAAGCGTATCGCTCAATTGTTAGTTGGTGTTTAGAGAAATATATGCGCTATTTAAAGTATTAAAATTGTTACAATGGAATAACTTTTGTGACTCCTGAAGATAGCCTTCAATTAAAAAGTAACCACTATGCTAATGGCAATAGTGATCCAAATCCAGCAGAAGAACTAGATTTAAATATTTTTGCGAGAATGTTTATATACTTAAACAGACTGTTATTCAAGCATTATAACCAAGAACAATGGCATAAATATACACACTTGTGGTTATGAGAATACCAGTTTTTTTGTGGTGTTAGCCATATGATTTCGTGGTTAATTTACGTATTGTGCGCTGCGTTTTAATCGTGTGATGGTATTTGGGATTTCGTCCCTTGCTGACGCTTTGTTTGTACGCTATTGGTATTTTTAACGGGAAATAAAAATAGATCCGAATTAGTATGAGACATTGTCTAATCTCGCAGAAAAAGATGTGTAACCTTCAGAATGCAACAGGTATCAACAGTATAGAATACTGTTTCACGCTGTACACATTTCCACATTTACGGTAAAAATAAGCGTGTGTATTACTGAGGATATATACTAATTTTGAACACAGGTGGGCTTAACATTTGGTATTAAAGCCTTGTTGTAACAAACACTAAACATATACTGGTGATCATAATTTGGTATAAAGCGTGTTAACACAATGACATTCGATAGGCATTCAGATACAAAACCTTAGTGTAAATATAGAATTCATATCTATTTTCTACAAAATATACCAAACATGCTGTAGCAGGAGTTCAGTGGAAGCCACACCAATCATGCCTCGATTCCGCCAAGGTATTACCCCCTGAGATTACCACCCTACTTCCACTCCTAGTGGGCCGCGCGCCTGGTGCACATAAAATTTAAAAATTGGCGAAAATAGGGTTAAAATCTGCAAAAATGGGAATGCAATTGGCAAAAATGAAAGAGGCCATCATTGGATGGAGGAAGTCATCAACTATTTTCACCACCCCTGGAGTACCTTTCCAAAGTCTCTATTCCTGCGCCTCCACCTCTATGGGATGACACCCCCCCCCAACTCCGGCTAACCCCCCCCCCATGATCTCGGAGCGTCAAGCATTATATGATATATACATTAAACTTCACTATAAAACGTCTCAGAGTTTCAGCTTACTCAGAACCAGTTCTTGTGCAACTATATAAATATCGATAACTCTTAACTTCGATGCTCATATCACGAGCGTCTTACTTTTACTCATTCTTTCCTCAACTGGAGTCCAGCCGTCGGCACTTGACATTTTCATGCCCTTTTATGTTTATTCCCTTTGTACAATGAGACGATGTCACTAAAGGACAATCGTATATGTCAAGAAAATTTCAGAAATATTTTATTAATATAATGAATATTTTAGCTGTTTAGCTTCTAGAGTGACAGTCACCGATGGTCTTCGATGCTAAAAATTAGGCCATAACCGCACTATAGTTAAATTTTTTGAAGCTATATAGATTTTACGAGCAACGTGATACGTAAGTTAGATCGCACGACTGATGACTAGGAAAGTTAGAAAAATTCACATAGTTTCAGTGTCAGCAATCAAAAAACATATGTCACATTCAGAGTATACATTAAACTTAAAATCAGTTGGAAACACAACAGATGGATTGGTTATTAATTTCCGCATTCAGCCGAGTATTTCATTATTCGACGAATGTTCCTTTAAATATTTGTGAATTACAAATGTGTATTAATATATTTTGTAACACAGCTTATATAGTTAAGGCCGTGCGTCAAATTGACTTAACGCACGGTTAGCTAATTCAGCTGTATTACAAGTCAGTTGTAGCACAGCCAGGCGTGCGTTAGGTGATTTGTACGCACGGTTGTGTTGTTTAACTCGTTCAAACTCGTGCTGACGCACTCGTTGAACTCGTCACAGCCGTGCGTACAAATCACTTAACGCACGATAGCTGTGCTACAACTATTACATGTAAAAAGTGAATACCAAATAACTGCTGTGACACGATTCAGTTGAGGAAATAAAGCTATGAAATTCTGTGAAAAGTTCAAACAAAACTTTTCGACAACTTGCCTTGTTGTCATTTATTCGTTATCAAGTCATTCAGCTTTGAAAAAACCAAATACGGCTTCGAAACATATGTCAACAGGTTAGTACCGGCTTATCTATGTATCTACAGGCTCCAGTTTGCAAAGCTGATGATGCAAGCATTTCTCTTGGATTGCTGCCTATGAGAAAATTCTACTGTATATTTATGGACTGCATCAAAAGCGATACTGTCTACCGTTTTTATAATAGACAAAATATTTTGTTTGAAGTTTTGTCTGCGAGAGTTATCATACCATTTGCATTTAAAATTTTAAATGAAACAACAGCATATTTTTATGTAATTTAAACTAATCAATATGTAATTAAGAAAAAATACTGTATATTTTTAAAAAAATTCCAGCTTACGTAACGCGATCATCATAATACAGTCGATATTAATTTCAGATGTTCTCAGCTGCTATACCGTTAGCTCCAATGATCGTATTGTGCTTCAATTTAATTGATAACATTATTGACGTAAAGAGATTGCTATGGTTCAATCGTCGACCTGTGGCATTTATTGCTTCGAATATCGGTAAAAAAATTATAAATACATATGTTTTGTGTTTTATAAATTCAAATATTTATAGTTTTTACAAATATTTTTGATCGTCAGCTCACGTGGGACAGCAAAAAGGGATAATGTGGCCTGTGGATATGATATAATTAACTTGTAAGATTTGTCGAACTGAGTGTGAGCTACGATTACAACTCCTTGGCCATTAAACTCTGATATTGGTTTGGATTGGACACAATGCATACGCTACTATGCCCTTATTATGAGGTATAATTAACTTATAAATTTGTCGATGTGGGTGCAAATCATGGTTACGACTGGACGGCCAATATTGGAAGCATCTGTTGTTTATGCAAGAATGGACTTACCGTTGTGCAAATTTTTCAATGAGTGCTTTCTGGGATGCACAATTAATGCCTGATTAAACACGGCAGCTTGCAATCCGATCTGTGTGACGCTTATTGTAATATTCACAATGTAAGGCGTCCAATGTTTTTAGCAAAGTAGAGAACTTCTACATACGTTTTCAACGTTGTCCTTGTTGAGATTCTTTGTTTCGCATCTCGCCTTGAGACTGAATCAGTGAAACGAAGATAATTGTGGTCTGGTACCAAACCCGTCGATAAAGTTGCAAATACAATGTCGCTACTAGTTTTACAATCAAAGTGATCTCAAATTGTTATAATTTTCGATACGGCAGGCACATCTAAAACCTCTAGCACCACAACAGTGTACAATCTACCGATTATATAGGTGGTTTAGAAGCAGTAAATAGCATATAATAGTTGGTTCAATAACAAGGCCTGAATCTAAATGAAACTGATTTATACGGAGTTTGGTGGATTAGATAGTGATTCTGTGATGCGAATTTTGTACGTTGCACGTGTTTTTGAAGTTTATGTTGGAACCGCAGTATATACAGTTATTGTGTTAAGTAGACGTATAGCGTTTGTACTGGTAAACACCAGAGTGGATTTGTTTGTGTGTAGCTGCGTATACATAGATATATAGTCTAGGGGCCAGGTTAAGAAAAGACAATGATCATTTTGAAGCTTTGGCATAGTTTAAACTGCATTTTTAAGTATTATTGCTTGGCAGTGTAAATTTTTCAGTACTTTCGTGCTACTTTCGAGTATGCGACGATGTTATCTTAAAATTCCCATTTAAAATAGCGTCAAAATTATTCGCTTTTCCAGATGACGAACAGACATTCCCAAATGCCCCGAAATATCGATTTTCTCCATAAAATCCCTAATGTCCAATTGGGTTTTTTCATTACATTTAGGCATTACTGCTCAAAAAATTCAGGTTTGAAACAAAGAGCAATGTTCACCATGCAGCAATAAATTATTTCAGATAGGATGCATTGCGGTACTTACATTGTAGTACAAATTCTAAAATTTCATGTTTCAGCTTTAAGTATTATCTTTGTAAACCAAATCATTTTTTCATAGACAATGTAGAAATAATACAGTATGAAAAAGCCATGGTCCCTTGAGTCGTTCTGAACAGTCGTTGTGTGCGATGCTATCCTGGTAACTGTTTTTCTTATTATTTTAGGCATGTGGTATCCGATAATCCGTTTTTTGGTATTTTGTAGCGTTATAACCAACGCATTTATTATTGGCTATACGTCGTCATTTTCTCAGCGATATTTCGGTTCATCAAATCATTCATATCGATTAGCAGTTGTAGTCATATTTGAGGTTAGTTAATATATAATTTATACGCTGCATTCTCACACCACAACAAAATCATCGAGATTTATTGTTTAAATATCTACTGCCTCAACCTCCTTTAATATTATCTATTATAGTGATTCCTCTTTGGGATTTTCAGCGCCAGTAGTTTAAAAATATTAATCCACAGATCATTAATTTTCTATATTTTTATAAATATTATCACCCAACAAAAAATCAACCAAACCTTTTACGTCGAAATCAATACTATATGCGTACATGTATTGCAATCGTGTAATATTGACTGCTAAATCTAATCTTCATTTGAAGTTTCAGTGAAATTAATTTAAAAAATTTAATCAAAACTTAGTAGCCTCATGCTCGATCACTTCAAGCCCTGCAGTTGTTTGACAACTAGTTATGTTTGAATGTGTTATACTAACTAATTTCGACAAATATATACGGCACGATTGTGTGCGTATTGTTGTTCGGCCGCTTTGCGAGAAGCCTTATAAATCCAAGCAATAGCTCAGAGATCACTCAACGACCAGTAAACATGTTTTTGAATTTTTACGTCTTACACAAGGGACAAATATGTTAAATATGTTTATGTACGTCGTTAAGTGTAAATGTCGATGTACAAGCTACCTCACCTTAGGGATAGTGTACTAAGTAGTGTTGGGAACCCGTCAGAACTTTCGACCGGCTCGTCGGTAAAGCAGCCGGCCAGCGAGTTTTCCATCGGATGGCCCCAAGGTTAGATTTCTCAAATTTTTGTGCTATTAGCTCAAAAACCTAAATTTTTGGTGCTGATTATGCACCAAAATTTCATTGCTCTGTTTCCGGGGTTTAAATATTAACCAATATGCGGTACACATAAATCAATATACATTCATTCACTACCATCGTGATGCATATATATATATATATATAACATTGTATTTCAGCATGTGGTAGCCATACTGATGTACATGATACATGCGGTTACGCCCGAGAAAACAGACGATGTTAGACTAGATATTCGAAAAGTAAGCATGCCAACAAGCTTCGTAGGAAATAAAAAACAGTATCAACAAGCTAGGGTGTAGAAAAGTAAAACATTGTAAGATTGATATGCATTTACATTGGATGCCCAGATTCGTGTGCCCGACTGGTCTGCTATCCGGGTATTAGAAGTTTTGAATATTATTTAAAATTTTATTTCACACTGTCTGTTCTTGAAGTAGATTATTCATAGTA
>JASANE010000080.1:0-100620 GCA_030248225.1 Trileptium ribeirensis | reverse complement strand
TATTAGATACTGAACCACAAAATTTTGAAAAATTTAGTAATGATTTCACTATACATTTTATTCTTTAGTTATCATAATACCTCCGGAAAAAATAAATTACCAGCTAGTAACAGAGCGAGGGAAAACGGAGTGGTATGAATGGTCTAGTGACTATTTTGACGTTTTCCAAAAAATATAACATTACTGCCATTTTCGGCACATATCAAAAATACAGCTCGCTTTATTCCTTTCTCTAGTGAGCCAAAAGATGGAAACTTTCTACATTTATAAATTACAACTTTCAACGGAAATTACATTTTGATGCGTTATTTTTCACGTTGGAGTCACCTAGCAATTCTGTATTGGATACATAACCACACAAGCACAACTACTTTAATTATGTTCAGCACACGCGCGGCCTGGTTCTAACTTTGTATGCACAACTAACGTTGAAAAGCATTAAAATTGAAAATTTTTGCTCCCCAAATATACAACCATTTCAACCACGGCACAGTGTGGCAGAGTGTGCGACATACACAATGTAGGTTTAAAAACAATGAAAAGCATCGTGTTTAACGGGTTAAATAACCTTATAAAGCAATCGTTCATATCCAACAAGCAACAAACCACTCAGTTGAATTATTTTATGTAAAGTATTTAAAAAACATTGTCTAATATATCGAAAATGGTTTCTGTGACAAAAAACCGGCGACAAGACACTTGTTTCACTCAATGAAAGGATTCCGACAGCGGTCTCAATTGTGGAACCAATTTGAGGTAGTCATATGATAATTTGTCTAGAAAATCATTGCAGCCATACAAACGCAAATGTTAATTGTTTTTCTCGACGTGTAGTTATTTCTCATATATTACGGTTTGAAAAAATTGGGAAAATACATCAATTCAGCAATAAGTTTATAAGTGGCCCAGAGAGACAAAAAGAGTTTTTCGCACAATTAAAAGCGGTTTGGTCGACAACCAAGCATGCAATTATTATTTAGCAAATTTAGAGTATGCTCAAGTATATACATTATAGGACGGTTGGAAAGTTGACAGTCTTCAGTTAAGACACTTCAAAAACATTATAGATATGTAACATGTAAAATGCATATATTTATGCATGCCAAATTTTGAACAAGGTTTCAACAATTTAAGTTTACGTTCACTACGTATATAGTTGGAAATACGTTTTAATGCAAATGCTACTTTCACACAAGTTTTATCAATACTGTAACCGTTATAGTAGCCATAAAACATGTGCCGAGTGGAAAAATACTAGTGTCGGTTACGGTCTTGCTTTATGTAACAGCAAAATACATAACATGACAGCTGTTCGGTTTATCGGTCAGTTATAGGGTTTAAAGGTTTAAAATATTTTAAACATGACAATCTTAATTATCAGAGTTAGCTCCGCAATGTTTTTATATATGCGTCATGATAAGGTTACCGTTTTATATCATGAAATTAGGAAAAACTAATATATGGTTCTAAGATACGCAATATAGCGTAGACAAATATATTTTTCTGTTAAAAATTTCTCTTTTAGCTTATTTTAGTTTACAAATTTTGTATATAAAAATGAATGTGCATTTTGGGTGAATTATATGCTTTTAAAATTTCCACACTTTACAATTGTCTATGTCAGCTAACGGTCGTTTTGATACAGTGAAGGAGCCTGTATAATAGATGTAGTGTTTTAATAAAGTATCCCTGAACGCACTGGTTGTATTAGTATTAAAAATATTTTTAAAATCAAGTGGCTTTGTTAAGCTTTGGAATCTAACCTGGTATATCTCATTGACCGCTTTCTCCAAAACTCCGGCAGTCGGCATATGTTTATATGGCTACTATAACGGTTAGAATTTTGAGAAACCTTGTGCGAAAGAAGCGTTTGCATTAAAACTTATTTCTAAATACGTAGTGAACATAAACTTAAATTGTTGCAACATTGTTGAAAAATTTCACATGAATAAACATACGCATTTTGCATGCTACATCGCAGCATTGTTATCTTGTATTATTCCGTTTACATAATCACGTGATAAACACTTTAGATTTGGGAATAAGCGTGGAATCGTAATGATTAAGCTTTTGAACATTTGATATTGCCAACAATTGTTTAACAGTGACACCACATATTTTTACTGATAAATCATAACTCAATATAAATACAGTTGAGAATTTTGCCTCTAGGCACAATTCTCAGCTCCAGTACAAAGCCTTGCCGAGCTTGCCATGAAGTTCGAAAAGCCGAGACAGAGCCGAAGATCTGTCTGAGAGAGGCAAGCCTAATATATATAAATTTACCTGAGTCGGCTTTTAAAATCCTTTTTTTAAAACAATAAACATTAGTATAACAGTTGGATTTACCCTACGTAATAGCAACCATTTATTTTCTCCTGCTGTTACGTAACTTTTGATTTAATTAAACAACTGCTGCGCCAATCTTTATAATTTTTTTCAGTGGTTGAACAAACTAAAAGTACGCATGGGTTGAATATAAGGGGTGGTCTAAATAGTCTTTTCAAAAGTTTAGTAGATTTTTAACAGTTTTGCTGGCTGTAACCGGGAAGTTTTTGTAACTAGAATTACGTGCTTTATTTGGTCACGAGTGTCCACTTTATTGTTTTTAAATACTTTCTCCCCGCTCTAAATGAGAAAGACTGCAATATCTGCATCGTTTCAAATCTCTTTGGGAAACATCTGTAGCGCTTCAAACCATTTTGGGAAACGCGCACCACAGTTCAAATGATCCCCAATGTAATGCAGGGCGCGTTTATTAAGACGTGGTTGAGTGGTCTAGCGCGCTGTCTCTGTCCTGTGCTGCCAATTCAGAACATAGGTTCTCAACTTTCGCCGGTAGCTGTATTTTTACATTTGGAGTAGTTTTTTGCTATAGGCAAATGATGTTCCTAACATACAGAATATTTTATGTAAAATATATGTCGATTGAGGGTAGGGGTTACCCCTAAGGGTTGGACCCTAGGCCATATTTACACCCCCTGCCTAAGGCTCCGCATCCCACCTCCCAAAAGCTCCACATTCCACACCACAAGACTCCGCATCTCCCCACGCCGCCGCAGGCGCACGGCAATTTTTGCAAAAGTTAGCATTAACATTGCACTATAACCGTGATTGGAGTCCTGGCTATGCCGTTAAATCTATTGATGTGATTTGATAAACGATAAATTTATGTACAAAGGTTAACACCATGTAGGTTCACAAATATTAGCGAGCAGAACTATAGAAGCTTAGATCCCAAGATAACAGGCACAATGTTGGACATATAACCCTAAAATTATAGAAACCCAACGATCGGTTCGAAGCATCTAGTTAGGTTGATTGACAATAGCCACCGGGCCTGTAAATTCGAGGGCCATGACGGCCGGAAAAAACAACCGCCCACCGACTTTTCCGCTGATGCCTAACGCTGCGGCCGCCGGACGTCTCCAGGATCCATTTTGCAACAATATTTTGTGGAATTTAGTTTTCAGACCTGATTATGCACGAAATTGCCTTCATCCAATACATAATTACGTGGTACGAGCAAGGAAGGCTCTTTACGCTGTAGTTGCTATTACAGTGTAACAAATACATAATATATGTCAAAACAGCCTCGAAAAACAGCTTACATTTTAGAGCGAAGCCCATAGCCAACATAGCTACCATGCTGCTCCTGTAGCCTACTTGCTACTAAGGGTGTTTAGTACCTAAGTAGATTACACACAACCTACGACAATTTTCACCCAAAATTCTACAATGAGATATCCAATGCTGCTTTATTAGCTTATTCTTAGGGCCTTAATGCATAACCACTTATGACAAATATCGTTTATTTCTTCTAATACAATAAATCAAAGTGCAAATAATACTCATATAAAACACATAAACGACTGAACCGTACTCACGTTAACTACGCAGATGCTGAAGCCGACTGAGGCCCCGATCTACCTGCGCAACCACTTAAATATCTGAGCTATAAGTCTAACTCCCAATTTTCGCTTTATTGATTTCTCTAAGTGTTCCAAACATACTTATAAAGTTTTTCAAGTTTTATCCTGATTCCACCCCCGCAGAATCCTCTCTTAAACTTAATTGAATTTTGGTCGTTAGAGAATAAGTTTTTGTGATTTTCCACGAATTCTTAAGTATAATCAATTTTTAAGATTTTATGCGAAAATCCAGTAGATACACATACGCACATCCACTAATGTAGGGCTAATGCTTAAGGTACCCAACCCTTACGCTTCAATCCGATATATTTCCAACTTATGGACTAGACTCTTGTAAAACTCCCTTAATTCTGTTATATCTTGAAAACTCCCTCAAAATTAGCTAAGTCTTAAAATCCTAGCACAACCTATATACTTTTAATGCACATACAGACACAAACCCATGTACACAAGATTCGGATTTCATGGACAATCTCCCCATAGCTTTAGCTCCTGGACAATCCCACCCCAAATGTGAGCTCCTGGACATTTTCTTCCCCAAATGTGAGCTCCTGGACATTTTCTTCCCCAAATGTGAGCTCCTGGTCATTTTCCTCCCCAAGTTCACCAACATCATTTACTGCATTTAGTAGCCCTTAAGAGGGCTGTTGGGATGCAAGAAGCTCTATTTGCTTCAAAAAGGATACAAATCAGCGATGTGCTGGCATATAGACTTGAAGGGTGCTTGGTGAAACCTATCCCTCTACATGAACTCCTGCAGGTACCAATGCAAGAAGTCTCGTTTGCAACCAGCCATGGCCTTGATGCGACGCTTTGTGCTTGTTCCAGTAGGACTTGACGTGATGTGTGTGCACACCATTGGGTTCTACGAAGTTGACGCTGTGGTTTACCGTCCGGTGAGTCAGGCCCATCTCTGCGATGCCACGGTACACCCGCCATTCGTCCCAATGAATTATTGTGCCTGGCAGAGCCACGTTGCGTATGATCGGCAGCAGGGTAGCGGCATCACGGTGTTCCACGATTTCCATAAATCCAACGGCAGGTACGTGACTCGTGTCCTCCATACCAAAAACCCATATCTACGTACGAGGCGCACGCCCACGGTGGTACTTTGGCTTGTGGCTGAAGCACGATTCGTTGATCTCAACCACCACCCCGAGCCCACCAAGCTGGATTGGATTGGCCTGAAGATAACGAGAACATATTTCTCGGAAAGATGCAAACGCATCGACCACCGTTTTGCTGGACAACCCTACTTGCTCCATGACGTTCTTCTCCGACTCCTCGATTGCTCACAAGTAGAGCACGTGTATCCATTGTGGAAGACCTACGTTGGATTTGGCAAAGAAACTGCCACTTCGGATGGTCGTTGTGCTTTTGAACTTAGGGCAGTTCTTGTTCTGGCACCTCCACGCCCAGCCGTCTTTCGTTTTGGCGTACCTTGTCCAGTTCATAATGCTATTGCAAGACTTGCAAAGCATCGAGTTTGACAGCAGGCGCTTCTGTTGCATCCATCGAATTGCTTTCTTGTTGTCATCGATCAGCTGCAGCACTTCGTTGCGAAACATCTTGAATGGTGGACTGGAGGAGAGTACCATCCATTTATAGAAGAGGTAATTATGTCGTGAGAACTAACTTGTAAATAGTCAGCTACCTACTGTGATAATTATTGCATTATTATGTGAAGTATTGTGTGAGTTCTAAGTTAATTTATCTGTGAGAAAGTTATTTAACTGTGAGAATAATTTTACTATAATAATAAGTAATATTAAGAATAAACATTCCAAGACATTACATGGAATAACAGTGCACAAAAACCGAGAAAAAACCTCTTGGACAATATCCCCCAAAATATACTCTCCTGGAGCATTTCCACCGCCAAAGCACGCTGGGGGGGGAAGAGATTGTCCATGAGATCCCAAGATTCTGCCCACATATACAACGTTCCAATGCATAATAAATTCATAAACATATTTATACATTAGCACACATCTTGTACAGATAGATACACGTACAATACACATACTTTTGCAACACATTTACAATCAACAACCATAGCGCATAATAAAGAGTAAAAGCTAGGCACAAATGGTTAACAACAAACAATAAATAAGGGAAACAAATTAGCTCATGTGAAGTGAAGTTAACGGCTTTGGCACGTCGTGTTTCGAGTTCACGACTTAATACGTCCCGCAGCGTCACATGCTGGATCAAAGGAATTTAAATTTAGTCCTGAAAAAAAGAGTTGTTCGACCTCTGATTGGCAACGGGGAGAGAAAAGCGAAGTTTTTCACCCCTATATGCGGAACCTCAAATTAGCAATAACCTTGAGTCATCTTCGGAGTTATAGACACTCGAAAACAGTGCAGAGTCTTTGAAGAAACCAGTTTCACCATGAAGCTGATAATGCAAGTGATAGAAGTAATCCAATTGTCATGAATTCGAACATTTACGCCCTGAACACAAAAATTTAACCAGTAGCTATGGAAGTATACGTGTCGCTAAATTTATCGTAATTAAATGATACCAGGTCCAGCTACCGCGACGGTAATTGGCAATAATAACCTAATATGAAACCGTTTGGTGATTTTACATAAAATGTTGTCTTTTGTCGAAATCGTTATTAGACAATCATGCAATCCCAACAACACTTGCTATAGTTTGATTCATAACTAGCTAATTTACATAAAAATGTTACTGTTATAGCTATAAACTATAAATTAGACATTAACCGATTTGCATGCTGTGGACGTTGCAACGGATGCAATGCTACGTCGCGTTAAATAATTTAATTCGTTTTTCACAATGAAGTTGAACTGAGCGCACTCCACTCTTTGTTCAAATTTTTTTTTGCTGGTGTGAAGAACTCGCCGACATGTCGTCAACAGTCTCAGCTTGGCAGTATGTTTTTACTCATCTGTCAAAATGATGTGTCATTGCCTGCGCCGACCGTCAGCGGTGACGTCATATTAGGAAACATCAGAGCAATCTTTTGGACATTTGTTATAATGATGCATTTCTGAGACAGATTTAAAAAAAATTTGAAATGTGGTTCAGTTATCTGGATTCTCGTATTCTAGAGCTATGACCAGATGTATTATACGCGAACAACATGCACAAGGACTGAACATTTTTAATTTGGTAAACACAGAACGAATCGCTTAGATTTATACCCTTTCGGAAAACGTCACCTTACAAGAGGTCTTGGAAAGGTATATATTTTTGATATATATGGAAAGGTATATATTTTTGATTCTATAATCGAATTTCTAGTTCTTTTAACACGTTCCTGGAAATATAAGTATACTCTATAATCTTGTCCTGTCACAAAATCCGGCAGATGATATGCTAAGTAGCTTTATGGCATAATTTATTTTTCGCAAGTCATTTAAATATATCGATTACACGTCGAACAAGTTTCTGAGCTTTCCCTAATGGCAATGGTGATATATACTTTCTGGACAGAAATAAGTTCATTAGAGGTGCGTAACTAACAATAATTAAATACGGCCATCAACAGTGTTACAGCAAACGATGATGTAAAGCTGCTTTTATTCATTATGATTAAAAAAGAATTTATAAATTTTGCCTCGACTGCGCTCAGTTTTTCTTCTCCAATTTTCGACGGACCTAGATAAGATTTGCCCTCTAGCCATTACTTATTTTCAGATACAAAATACAATATGAATTTTGTTTTGATTCAGGCCGTAAGAACCTGAAAACCAATAAGAGGTATATAATTAATTACAGCTATATAATCTTGAATGTCCCTTGCCCCAAATGATTGGCTGTCGAGCTTAATTTGTTCTACACATAAAAGGTGCCGCAGCAAAGAATAATTTAATTTCAAACGACAGCACAAACGTATTGCTTTCAACTTTGAAGTTCGTGGTATAAAAGTTTGACGAACGAATTTTGTCTAAAAGCTAAAACAGCTAAAAGATATATTTTAATAGTTAAAAGGTTTCGAATTATATGTCGGTATACATATAGCGTCTGCAACTTACGAGTTCGTCAGGGTGTTATTTACAATGCTTTTATAAGTCTATAATGCGACTTTGACAATTTAATATTCTCTCGGTTAGTAACTTTAACTATTGGGTGCGGCAGAATTCACCTTACCATACTTATTATGTAAGTACTCCCACAGTATGTAACGAAGCTTTAGTATATCGAAACCCTTTCTCAAAGTGATTTTTGCAGGAACTGCTTTCCTGATGCTCTTATCTCGATGAGCTGCAGGTGTGGAAGACACATGGTTCATTAAATACTCATATTTTCTAAATAATGCAACAAAAAGTGTGTGAAGCGCCCGGCAATCTAATATTTATAAATAGACAGATGGTACAGTAGCAACTCAGTTGTAAAGGAGACTGAAGCAAAATTTTCAGCACATACGTTGACAATTCCAAACATAGCAATTTATACAAATTTTGCTTAGATGCTATTCCGCTATAATGGTTATCATCAACGAAAACTTCAAAGTTTCGACTTGCATTAACGTCAATGCTGCACAAATATTATCTAGGGAACCACAATTCTGAAAGTATATACGGTGTCCGAGAAGTAAGGCAAACACTTTGGCGCTTTATAGCATCTGAGCCACAACTGATATAGGAACAAAATTTTTCATGCGAATAATAATAATAAACACAAACTTAAAAAAACTAACAAAGTACCTTGGCATTAATGCAACTGCTGGGTTCTTCCAACCTCGGCTATCTCTTCAACACGAAATCGCCCAGTTCGGGAAACTTTTCGAAACATTTCGATGTCACTAAAGACGAAGTTCTTTTGTCTGCTACTGATATTTACTATATAAACGTCCTGTAGTGTTCTGTTTTTCTTGAAGGGTCGGTCAATCTGCTACTGATATTTACGATATCGTACCCGTAGTATTCTGTTTTTTATTGTAGGATCGGTCAATCTGCTACTGATATTTACGATATACACGTCTCGTAGTGCTCTGTTTATCTGTTGCAGGGTAGGTCAATCTGCTACTGATATTTACGATATACGCATCCCGTAGTCTTCTGTTTTTTGTCGTATGGTCGGTCAATCTGCTACTGATATTTACGATATACACGTCTCGTGGTGTTCTGTTTTTTTTTTGTTGTAGGGTCGGTCAATCTGCTACTGATATTTACGATATACACGTGCCGTAGTGTTCTGTCTTTTGTTCTAGGGTCGGTCATTCTGCCATTGATATTTACGATATCATACCTATAGTATTCATTTTTTTGTTGCAGGGTATGTCAATCTGCTACTGATATTTACGATGTACACGTGCCGTACTGTTCTGTTTTTGTTGTAGGGTCGGTCATTCTGCTACTGATATTTACGATATACATGCCCGTTGTATTCTCTTTTTTGTTGTAGGGTCGGTCAATCTGCTACTGATATTTACGATATACACGTCCCGTAGTATTCTGTTTTTTGTTGTATGGTCGTGAATCTGCAACTGATATTGTCGACATACTCGTCCCGTAGTATTCTGTTTTTCGATGTAGGGTCGGTGAATCTGCTACTGACACTTACGATATACACGTCCCGTAGTGTTCTATTTTTTTGTTGTAGCGTCGGTACTGATATTTACGATATACGCATCCTGTAGTCTTCTGCTTTGTCGTATGGTTGGTCAATCTGCTACTGATATTTACGATATACACGTCCCGTGGTATTCTTTTTTTTGTTGTAGGGTCGGTCAATCTGCTACTGATATTTACGATATACACGTCCCATAGTGTTCTATTTTTCTTGTATGGTAGGTTAATCTGCTACTGATATTTACGATAAACATGCGTCGTAGTGTTCTGTTTTTTGTTGTAGGGTCGGTCAATCTGCTACTGATATTTACGATATACACGTCCCGTAGTATTCTGTTTTTTTGTTGTAATGTCGGTGAATCTGCTACTGATATTTACGATATACACGACCAATAGTATTCTGCTTTTTCTTGCAGGGTCGGTCAATCTGCTACTGATATTTACGATATACACATCCCGTAGTGTTCTGTTTTTTTGTTGTAGGGTCGGTCATTCCGCTACTGATATTTACGATATACACGTCCCGTAGTATTCTGCTTTTGTTGTAGGGTCGATCAATCTGCTACTGATATTTACGATATACACGTCCCGTAGTATTCTGTTTTTTGTTGTAGTGTCGGTGAATCTGCTACTGATATTTACGATATACACGTCCCGTAGTGCTCTGTTTTTTTGTTGTAGGGTCGGTCAACCTGCTACTGATATTTACGATATACACGTCCCGTAGTATTCTGTTTTTCTTGCAGGGTCGGTCAATCTGCTACTGATATTTACGATATACACGTCCCGTAGTGTTCTGTTATTTGTTGTAGGGTCGGTCAATCTGCTAATGATATTTACGATACGCATGTGCCGCGCAATAAAATATATTGCAACACCGATTAGCCAGGAATATGTTTTCGAATGTATAAAATATTTAATCACTGTATGCTATTCAACAGTCAACATATAATTTTTTTAATTTGCCAAAAGTCGTTAGTGGTCTCAGCTCATGTTTTCACGTGCGCATATCTTATATACTATCTTTTATATACTAACGGACGTATATCAGTTCAGGTTTGTATTCCAGATTTTGTTGATTTGGTCATACTTTCGTTCTATTTTGCCGTTTGTTTTAATTTTAAATATTTTATGAGTGGTTCAATTCTGCTCACCCTGAAATTTCGATTTCCCATTTTATCAATATTGATTTTTATGTATGAGACGAGTCATATGACCACGAGCATTTAGTAAACTTAAACAAAATGTAAAATTTCATAAATATTATGAAAAATGGTATTTTGTATATATTTTTAAGCAATAACTCAAGGATACTATGATTGAAAGCAATATGAATAGAAAAACTACGGCCGTTGCCATAACACCAGGCTGAAAAAACCACAATTTGAATTTCTGATAAGGGTATTGAGAAAGCTCATGGTTATTGTCATTGCGCTTCAGAACCACGACCATTTTTAATGCTGTCATGATGTGATCATGCTGGGCACCAAACAACTCAATCGAACTAGCTAAATTGACGTATAGTAATATTTTAGCCCAACACGGGGATTAAAAATATAAAACGAAAATTTTACAATTTGGAATATTTCGTAATCAGAGGATATATAAATGCAATTTTATCTGGAGCTGAGCACAGTTACGGCTCTGAGATTTGAACACCGGCTTCCTTTGGTAACCCAAAATTGAAAAATTGATGTCGTTATTAAGATACTTGAGATATGGTTTACTAATGTAAACTAGAGGGTACTGTAAAGTTTAGCTGATTCAAATTTACGCTTTGAATTTAGATACAGTGACGAGCCTGTTTTGTAGCCACAACATTTAGATTAGAATCTTCTTATTAGCAAATATTACCCGGCTCAAAGTGTATTCATATGTTTATTGACTCAGTAAAATAGTACAGGATACTTGACCTGCTGCAAATATAAAAAAAATATCACATTTGATGACGTGGTAATTTGTGATTTTGCAATAGTTATACAAATTTTCTGTTTCAAATATGATTGTATCCATCTTTAGTCTGGTCGTTTGCTCATTGAAAGATGAAGCGGGCTGACAGCTCAAATTTATAATGTTCCGGCACATTTAGGAATTAGAGGTGCGAAAGATATTGATTTTCGGGCTCTGGCTCGGCTCGACTCTCCCTAAACCATGTCCGGCTTGGCTCGGTTCTCTCTGACAGATCTTAGCTGGCTGGGCTCTGCTCTTCATGAGCTGTGTATGGCTAGGTTCGGTGCTTCCGATGATATGCCAGGATCGGTTAAGCTTCTAGGCTTCCAATAACATCGGTTTGACATTAGTAATAGTAGACAGAGCATAACGTAATTTAGAAACCATCAAAGGAACTAAATATAGTTGCTGTAAGAGCTTTTAAGATCAGAGCCGTTGCAGTTTTAGCTGTTGGCAGGTGTTATAATTATGTTTTGTTTTGAAAAAGAGCTTATTAGAGCCGACCGGAGCTTTTCAAGATGCACTCGGCTCAGCTCTTACAGACAGATCTTGGCCTCTGGCTCGTCTATGCTCTTCAGACATTATCGCCAGCTCGGCCCTGCTCTTCAGACATTATGAGCCGAGCCGGGAGGCTAAATTCTAAACTATTGAGAAGCACAAATAATACAAAATAACACTTGTTTAATCTCATTGCAGCATCGATTAGAGTTTCAGACAACATGGTTTCAATTAGATAACGTATGTGAACAAAAACTTACCGATACTTCAACAAAACAATATATAAATTTCTATATTTTACAAAAACTTTTAAAAACTGCCGTGTGATACATACTGTGCCAGCTGAAAGCAGAATTGTCACCTGGGAGCTGGTATTATCTTAAATGTGAATAAAATGGTTTGCATATATCCACATATCAGGAAAATGTTCATTTTGGATGGCCGCATATTTCGCTAATGAAAAGTGTTCCCACATATCCCGCATATAGATAATAGGTTCAATGGGCAGGCTATGGCTTGCATTAATTCTGCTATTTGCGAAATGCTTTTCCCGGTATCAGTCTTTTTCGCTAATTAAATTACAGCTAGCCTTCTTAGCGGCCTGGTTTGTAAATGTGTTTGCGAGTATAGACTTTAGTGCTTTTCGCATTCCTCCAAACGCTCGAATAATAATGTTCTATAATTTTAAAATCCTTAATTATTTAATCTTGTTCAAGATAAATTAGCTTAATACCTAAAACCACCTGCTATCGTTCATTTCACTAGTAATTGGTTGATATCAAAAGACTGTTTTAAGCAGTGGCGTTACTTATTTAAGCAATGAAATTCATTTAAAATTAGTAAACACCAACGGCTTTTTTCCAATCAGCTAGATTTTGAAAACAGATGTCTTTGGTCCATCTTCTATGTTGGGCGGCCGTGGAGTAAGTTTGAAAATTTGCTGAATAATGTGTCAGTGTTGGGCTGTAAACATGGCGATGCTTGACGCTTTGCACGGGCTGGCGCTTCAGGGGAATAATCCCCCTATCATCTTATGAGCATGCATGATGTTAACAATGATTTAGCGTTCATTCTTCATGTTGGCGCTTTATTGCTCAGATGCTACTCGTGTGATTTTCGGTAGCAGTCTTGGAATTGAGTCAGGTACAGTCGAATGTCGCTATACGTAGCGCCACTAAATTTTTTGCTCAATACAATCCTGGATTTTATTTATTTGCAATCGCATGTCGCTAGACATAGTGTTACTAAGTTTTTAGCTCAACACAGTCCTGGCTTTGAGAGCCTAACAAAGCCGACCGGTTCCTCGGTGCAATGGTTTCGATTAATTAAAAATAGCGGATAATAAACACTATTTAAATGGACAACGGAGTACTATATGATTTTAATAATGACCTGATGATGGTACGCATACGAGATTTATTAAACTTTAATTTAATTTTTAGTTAATACGGTACAACAAACTAAAAATGGCTGGTTGTTATGGGCTTGGTTTGAAAGAGCTTCGGGCATTGTTTTCTGAGCTGATAATAAACTAGTAGCTCGCAAGCGAGGCTGAAACGGAGCAAGCGTGGTTTCATTAAGCGGTACTTTTGTGTAATCACTTTGTAACAGGCTTTGTGTTTCTGATGTATATACTACACTAAGACCTCTGTAACCCTGAACCTATTGAAAATCCTAAAACCTCGTGGACCCTAATTCCATCACAAACTGAAATTGAACGAAGTATTCGTTCTAGTTTCTAACAAACCAGGCTTTCGTAGTCAGAATGCCTAAAAACCTATATATAGACCACTCTTTATGTTGTGTACACAATACGTAACCACACTACTGAGAGCCAGACTGTATTTTAGCAATCTGGTTCATTGACCCTAAATCCATTGAAAACATCTGAAAAGGAACGAAATATTCGTGCTGGACTATAGATAGCCAAATTGTCGTATTCACCCTAGAGAAAAAATATATAGACCATTCGTGATGCCCTGCAATCAAAAAATAACCAAACAAATGAAAACTCACAATATTTTGGAAATCGGGTTCGTCGATTGCAAAACACCCCAAACCTCAACAGAGGTATTATTTAGTCAAGTTGGACTCTAAATAGCGGAACCGTTGTATTCACCGTGCTTGGCAACCTAATAGACACTTGTTGTCAGGTAAAACACGCAACAACATGCCAAAATTTGAAACATCGTCATTTCTAGCAAAGCGTCGGCGAGCCATATTAGGGCGCACAGCGGCCAGGGAGTGGACCCATACAAAACTCGTGGTCAGCAAAGTTGCAGATCTCGATGAGCTTATTATGCTTGATGGCCTCGGTTGGTCTATGCGAAGCCTGTGTCGCAAGATATGGGCTGCGAATGACTGTTATTCGTATAGCCTGATTTGGCAGAGAACCCGTAAAAGCCAGTTTTTTACCATTTTGACCCCGAAGATGTGGTCGGAACTGCTCGCAATCAGCTACAGAGCATATCCTCATCATTTTTAGTATAGAATAAAAAATTTATAGAAATTCATAAACCCGAACATCAGTTATGCGTGACAGAAACAGACAAAACAGAAATGTTCACGATTTTTCCACCAGCGCCCTCAGTGGAAGCTCTGCACGCTTTGCTCGCTCCGTTTCAAAAATATCAACTGATATTTACTGAAATAAGACAGATAACGTAAACCACGTCGTAAAGAGAAGAAAGCTATTTCCTACATCAACTGCAGTAAACATTAGGAATTTTTATTTGTGTAGCGACTGACTGCGCTGCTGGCAATGTTGTTCTTTTTATAAACAGCATAATTTTACAATGCTTGTTTGAAAAGTTATTTAAAAACTGTAATGGCAGTTCACCTGCTTGTGCGATGGATGGTAAGATTTGCGCAACGAAGAGTCATTATTTGTGTTCTGTTGAGGTTTCACATTCTTGAAGTACAAGTTTGTATTTTCAAATGGTTCAAGGTTTACTATTCGCAACATATTTCGCTTTATCTATCGATTTGATACTTGAAATTATGTGAAAAGCATACTTTTAAATTACATGACATATTTTCCATTTTGAAAAGCACACAATACTATTTATGTCAATATTCTCTCAAATGGTCTTAAATACAGCTTTAAGCCGTGTTCTGTTTATTTCATGCAAATTATAACTATAGTCCACCGTTAAGTACAAATTGAAGCTTGTCTTTGTTTTACATTAAAAGCGACCGTCAGGCGATATATTTATCAAAGTGTTCATTCAAATCATGTTTTTGTAACATATTTAACCTTTGAGTTTAACTACAGCCGGTCAATTTCATTGCCGCAAAATTTGTTCTGGTAACGTTTTAAAAATTAGTAGTTAAGCTTAGCTTGCTGCATTCTACATCAATTATTTTCTGATAAACGCGTGTAAAGCACTTGGCAGATGTTACGATTTCAGTGTACTGTAGACATTCTTTTCGAGTGGTTCAACGTAAATGATACTAGAAACCAGCCTCATGCATCAGTAATATTAATAACGCTGATAGAAATACTTTCGACTAAAATGCGAATATACAGCGGGCCGCGATTGTGGGAATTAAATTTCCTCACTTATCTAATAAATTGCTGAACAAACATTTATTGCTGACCTTGGCTGCTCGCGCTGTCTGCTAATTGCTCGACTCAGTTTATTATTTTCACCGAAATCATTCAAACTATTGTCTTATACATAACATACTCCCTAGGAAAGCAAAATGGAGACTTACAAAAACTCAAACTATATGTTTGTATTTACATGCAAATCGTACCATTACTGTATTAACGTCCGCCCCGACATATGTAAAATGTTTCGAACTGATAAGCACAATTATGTCACTTTTCATGCGTAGCAAACAGTCACAGGGGTGAAATATCCTTTGGTGCAGTTTCACAGTTCAACCAGAAAACAATCCGTTTTCAGTTTTCGATATTTACACCTGCTTTTTCTATTAAAATCAAGTAAACCCATTTTACATTATAAAATTGTCAACACATAATAAATTATACATCATAAACTATTATCAAATCCGTTACGAAATGCAACCTATAATAATATCGAGAAGCGTTTCCGCTGCAGTGATAACGCGAATTATTAACGGTAACCAAGGAAATGGCGAATAAATCTCAAACAACCTTGGTTTTTGATTTTCCAATATTGTGTGATTTTGCCAGCTTATTGTAGTGGCGAGCGCGACAGCGCTTTTGTAAAATAAGACGTGGTTATGTGAAGTATAAGTAGCGGGTTTCAGTTTAACGCACAAAATCACTGAACCGGAATGTTTGTCAAAAACAGATTGGATGTCAGAGCTATTTCTGTTTAAGAAAAAGGTTTCTTAAATAAAATAACCTGTGTTGTGGAAATGTCCGACTTAACAAAGACCGCAATTTTCTGCACATGCCCTCTAAATGCTTTAATACCGTTGGACAACTTACTCTTGCCTAAATGATCAATACTGTATTACTAAGCGGTGAATGAACACCTGATAAAATACTAGATCTCTACCTTTTCATAAAATATAACCGCACCGCTTTAACAATTCGCTGCGGCACATATACAATTGCGTGTACTCTGAGCGATTGCTCTTCTCTAATGTGCTGTGCGTGTGTGATTCATAGCAATCTGTTTTTAATTTCAGATAGCAATATGAGAGATAACGCGATAAGTACCTACAATGGACAAAGTCACGAAAATATATAAAATTTAGCCACATTTTCTTTGCGACGCAAACACTTGTCGTGTAAAGTTTTCATTGTAGCAAGCTAAGCAGCGTTTCGAAACCCTAAAGCATCCCAAACCTCTACTAGTATCTCGCATACGAGGGTGAAACGGAGGGAGCGTGGTTACATTTATGAGTTGTCATTTCGTATAATCGCCTGTAACAAACTGTGTCTGATATATATACGACACGAACCATCTGGAACCCTGAATTGATTTGAAGCCCTAAACAAATCGAAAACAGCTGAAAACGCATGAAGTATTCTTGCTGATCTCTAGAAAGCCTACCGTCTTATGCGACGTGTCGAAAATCCGCTATATCTATGGACCATTATCGGTGCCCTGCAGGCAATACATAACCAGACTACTGAATACAGTCTATATTTCAGAAATCGGATTCATTGTCTCTGAACCCATTTAACATATCTCAAAAAGCACGAAACTATCGTGCTGGCTGTAAATATCCAAACAATCGTATTCTGCATATCGGAAAACCTATTTAGCCTATTCTTGATGCCCGTACTTCAAACTACAGAATTTCACAATACTGAAGGCGCGCTATATTTTAGAAACTAGGTACACTGACTTTTAACCCATGGAAACCCTCAGAAAGGATACGAAATATTCGCACCTGAGTTCAGATAACAAAACCGTAGCATTCAACGAATCGAAAAGCCTATATAGATGCGTTTACTCTATACTTAACCAAAATAACGAAGATGGGATATATTTTGGAAATCCGGTCTATTAAACCTTATCCCAATGAAACCTCTGAAAAGACATTAAATATTCCCGCTGGTGCCAGAAAAGCAAGCCTACGTATTCGGCATGCCCGAAAATTCAATATAAATATCATTCATGACGACCTGCACTAAATATGTTTCTAAACAAAAGAAAACATGCTAAATTTCGGAAATCGGACTCGTGGACCATAAAACATTTAAAACCCTAAGAACAGGTATAATATGATCAAGTTGCCGCTATTCTGAGCAGCATGTCGAACAATTGAACATAAAGTTTGTTTTGTGCATGCCAGCAATTGTTTCGTGATTGTCAGTAATTGTTTCGTGCAAGTATGCCACTAAATTTCGTGGCAAATCGGGTTTAGTTGCGAAAGGTCCATTGCAATGTATTACGAACGTGTTGGAATGTTGTTGGCAAGTCCAGTTCGCTTGTTTTATAATTTATTGTTATAAAACAATAATGTTTGAGAGATTTATTGCTCCGAGTGTTCAAAAAATTTAAAATAATCAATCTCTAGCTTGTAATGAATAAATCCACACAGTTGTACTGCAAATCCCTACGCAGAATATGAAAATTTGACGAGAACGTTACCAAATTTTAAGCAAATAAAATTTTGAGCGCACTACCCATAATAACCTCTTATGTCTAGTGTTACGCAATAGCCGTGCCTTTAAACGGTGGTCGACGGTCGCCATAATCTTCGGCCTGCCGTTTAGGAATTTGCACTGCCGGTGGCCCTTTGCCAACTGCCGGCCGCAAAGGATCTTTTGTCGTTAACGGTTGCGGGGTCGTTGGTCAGCAGGTATGGGTAGTCGATCGGCCGGCCGTGGTGCATACTTTAACTGTTGTATGCCAATTGAATAAAATAAGCTTTTTGACTACCGAAGCCCGGCGGTTTGAGAATTTTTTCGGCCGGCCGTTTGATTTCAAAGCCGGCCATCGACCGGCCGAAGATTTTACCGGGCGGCAGACGGCCGTCCGTTTCACTTCAAAACAGAAAATTGCCTAACACTAGTAGAGATTATAAAATTCATGTATTTGCAGTATGTATGCTTGTCGCAAAGAACTCGTAAGCATTAAAGCTATAAAACATGTGATATAGTAGTTTTATGCGTTAAATCAGTAGCTTTATTACATATATTGCTAACTCGTTTTCTAGATTATAGTATTTTTGGGGATAATGATAGCTTTAATGATATAAAATCACCCTTTTAACTTCCTTAAAGTATTGAAATGACATTTAGTTTCGTTGTTACAACACCTAATCACTCAGGTTAGGTAAGTTTTTAGCGTTTCTTGGCAACCTGTGAGCAGAAAAAGCTGGTAACTTTAAACTAAGTAATGTTTTACAAATTGTGGACTACTATATAAATCGTTAAAACATTTTCCTTTAACGTAGACGAAAAATCCATGTAATTAATAGTATGTTAGAGCTGTTGAATAAGCTTGCCAAACTTACATAAATTTTTGGGAGAGTAAATTATAAATTTTTCTCTATTTGGGAATTTTTATAAATGGTTCTTCGATTACTATACCATCCCTGTAGCTACTACGGCGCATGCAAAGCTGCACCACACGAAAATGCGTCAACTCAATAGTGTTGGCCAAGCTAAGTATCTCATACGAGTAACTCTTTAAAGCAGGTGTATTATTCAAAAAATAACAAGAAAAAATGTTAAAATATGAATACTTCGAATATGCGTTTTGATCGATTTCTGACACTTTTTCCAAAACCGCAGATGTCAAGGCGGCAAACACAGTCATAAGCGTTTGATTAATATCTAGCCCTTGGATACGTCAGACGAACATAAAGTGTTTTAGTGGATAGAATTAGATTTTGAGACAATTACATTCCATAGGTATTCTCATAGCCAGAAATTAACAAAACATGCCCCAAGGCAGGCGTTTGGCGAAATACGAGATTTTGGGCTAGAAGTTTTAATGGTCTGTTTCGAAGAGGATCTTCCGTATTTATTGTCTAAATCGTCTTTCTCCGTAGTTATATCTTATCGTAGTTATACCGTAATCAATGTCTTGCCTAAAATGCTGCGGAAAACATGATCTCAACCCACAGGAAAAGAAACGGAAACTGATTGTTAAATGTTAATCACTACAATTAAAAAGCTCGGAATATTGGCAGGCACTCGATGATCGTGGTAACAACTCACTGGCTTGGTGCAAGAGGTTTTCAGCTTAAGAAAAACAAATATTTAATTTTCAAAAAATGTTAAACAAGTTATCATTTAGCTTAGGTAAAACTGCATATAAGTAAAGCCAGGGTGCAATTGACGCATGCCTATTCTCTGCCATGACAAATGAAACACGGTAGTGTATGATAGTAATGATAATGCCTTTGCATATTAATTTACACAGGTACGTTGTAGTAGCAGCTGAGATACAATTACGCACTGTACCGATATGCTATGACAACATTCGGTGTAAACGTTGTATTTTATGTCAGCATTATTACAAAACTTTGCACCTCAAACCGAAGCAGTATATTTTTTGGCTCAGCATCGCATTGTATGTTTCTCCGGACATACCTATATCAAAAATTACTATCTATAAAATGATCAACCCTATAAAGCAAAAACTGACTTTACTCTTTTATAGTGTTGAAATAAATCATTGCTTCGATGTGTTTACTGTATTTACTACATACATTTAGCAATGCAACACAATGTAAACCATTTATAAAGTGTGTTGATTATATACCTAGTTATCAAATTTGGCAGATAGACCATAAGATAACATATTGCTGTAAATCGACGTTGCAATAAGCTGACATTTGCTACAAATGCAATTGAAATACGATTATTCAAATGACCATACGGATTTGAAACATCTAAACGTGAAACCGTTGGAAATACGCCGTTTAAATATCAAACTGATAATGATGTTCAAATATCCTAACGACGAGGCAAATAAGTGTTTCGAAACCATGTTTGAAAGGTTGAACTGTGTTACAACTGGATGATCTTCCAACAAAACTCCTAAAACTAGATTTAGAACAAACAAAATGAACCACACTTTCATATTCGCACGCTGAACAGTGTTATTGAACGTCATACATGATCATATATGGGATGGTGGAATATCGCCATGAGGGCCACCTGGCAGCCTCCTCCCCGAGGCCACGGATGTCGGATATCCTTAGAGTCTCGAACCTCGAGAATGTATGCTGAATATGTAGATGGTCTTCCACTAATAATGACCGGGAACATGAAAATTTTAGCACAGTTACTACCAATACTTGATCTCACAAACGAATTTAAATATAGCTGTAACCTAATAACTGAAGCATTGCTTTCTCCTTTCTGCTTCCAGTTTACAGTAAACTACAAAACTATTAACTTTCTCATGCAATGTATTGTCTGTTTAGCCTTATTCTTTCGATGTTTATTAAACAAATTTGCTATGCTACTTATTTGTTTGACTCTATTTCTTTCAAATTATATACTAATAACTCGCAAGCGAATGTGAAACGGGGCGAGCGGGGTTTGGCAAGTGCTCATTTTGTGTAATTACTTGCAACAGGCTTTGTTTTTGATGTATATACTACACTAAAACCTGTGTAACCCTGAACCGTTTGAAAACCCAAAAATCTCGTTTACGCTAATCCAATCAGAAACTGAAATCGCACAAAGTTTTGTGTTAGTCTTTAGATAACGGAACCATCGTATTCAGCGTGCCAAAAAAAACTGTATGTAGAAGATAATTCTTGATGCCCTGCAAATAATAAATAACCAAAGAAACGAAGACTCACTGCATAGTTGAAATCGGGTTCGTCGATCGTAAAACCCTTGAAACATCATTATATAGTCAAACTGGACTCTAAATAGCAAAACCACCGTATTCAGCTTGATAACGTAATAGATTCTCGCTGTAAGGTAAAAAACAAGCAACGAAATGTGGAAATTTGGAAAATTGTTTCTGGCAAAGGTCGACGTGCCATATTCGGAGCCAAAGCGCCCGTGGTCCCACAATAAACTCGTGGTCAGCAAAGATGTAGTTTTCGATGAGCTGATTCTGACTGGTAGTCTAGGTTTTGTCTCGGAAATCTGTGTCTCGAGATATGGACTGCGAAACCTGGTGCCCGTATGACCGAATTTAGCAAAGAACCCTTAACAACCTGTTTTTGCCATTTTCACTCAGAATATGGGGTCAGAGCTATCCGCGATCAACTAAAGGGCGCATCCTCTTCACTTTTGCTATCGAATAAAAAAACTAATCGAAATCCATCCACCGGAAGCTATACGTGACAGAAACACACAAAGAGAAGAAATTTTGACGAATTGTCCCCCTAGCGCCATCAGCGGAAACTCCGATCGCTTGGCAAATTCGCGACAATGTGCAGACGTACATATAGATACTTGCACTATTGCAGGGCTCAACTTTGTAGGAGTGCAAGCACTGGAAGATCCAGCATTGCCCTGCCAGTCAGAGTATTGACATACAACACAAACGTGAAATATGCAAGATAAAATAAAAAATAAGGGCTTAAATAGTAGTCGAAGAATTTATGTAACAAACCGCCCACCTGTCGACACCATTTTGCAAGACTGTCCCAATTCAGAAAGTCAGTTGATAGGGGTACACGTCCACCCAACCATAAAACCTTGGAAATTTAGATCAATTCAACTTTTCCCCCATAACAGACGGGGGAAACTTAAAAAGAGCACTATATGGTGTGAAAAAATTGATTTAGTAATTTTATAAATTTAAACGTTCCAGACCTTAGGTCTACAATGGTCCACAGGGGATAATCCTCAGCCCAGCACAGCGATTGGAACGCATTTTGCTGGTAGCGGTCGCGCCAACAAAACTCGTTGAAAAAACCAGGCAGTATATCGCGAATTTTGTTGGAATCTTGTGGATGTTTCAGTACGAGTCGAGACTGGTGTGCGGATGCACGAAATGCAGTTAATAATTGACCGTACGATGGTTTAAGCCAAGCTAACTGATGTTGTTATACGCCGCCCAATGGTCGCTGTGCACGACTGATCCCGTACGAACAACCGCTTATACAACTCCGCGTTGCTTTTAGATGGTTAACTTTCTCTCGTATTTGGTTACCGCCGTTAGGCAATGGTTTACTCTTGTTAACAGTACCAAGTTCAATTCTTGGAAGCGTAACCACACACTGCTTAACTGTAGTTGGCGAACTGTGAACATTATTCTCACGGTTCCTAGAGTCATGCTGCTCTAAGTTATTGGCGTAGGTCGACTGTTCTTCGCCATCGAATAACATATCCGACTCCGAGATAATCAACTCATCTTCCGACATTATATTTTCCGACCCCGACAATGTATAATTAGTACAAGTGAAATAATTATTAGCTGAAACATTCGAACCATACATTCTGCAATTAGACAACTTTGATGTCATATCGTGAGGCCCGTTATGGTGGCCTGGGTCAAAGTTTGATTGAGCTGTCCACGCGGTCGAAGGTTGTATGTTACATTACCCGTGTCTGCTACCCCGTCTCTCGGATCGGGGTCAGCTAAACTTCCTCCTTGAAACGTTACGATCCAAAACGGTACCATTTCGGGGAGCAAGCTTGAGCCTACGCATACTGACCCGTTTAATTTCGGACTTTGTGCTACGATTACAAGACTGAATATCTGCTCCAGTATTCTCCTCTGTTACTCGAATTACTCTAAATGGTGCTTTCCAAAGCCGAGCCAGTTTTTTGGTCTTCCCCGGGATACCCGTGGAACATGCAAGTACACTCTATCTCCTTCCAATATCGGAAGACCGCCACATGTGCGGTCATGGAAACGTTTTTGCTTGAGTTGTGCTCTCCCAATAGATTTCGCTGCAATTTCCCAGGCACGACCAAAATTACTAGCCAATTCGGATGCAAAAGTATCTATGTTTTTTAGTTCTAAAGCAGGAGACTTAAGGTCGACGTCCAGCGGCAGGACTGGATCCCTACCGGAATTGAGGTAAAACGGTGTTTCGCCTATGGACTCCGGTATGCTCGCGCGATATCCAAATGAAACGTACGGTAATAATATATCCCAATCGGTCTGAGATGCATTTATGTACATACTAATCATGTTTTCTATAGTGCGGTCAAAACGCTCAACTAGCCCATTTCCTGCGGGGTGGTAAGCAGTAGTTTGCAGTTTCCGAATGCCCAGCATCCGACATATCTGACTTATGATCTCTGACGTATAGTTAGCGCCTTGATCTGACAAAAGATAGTACGGAACACGTGTCTGCAAACAACCTCGGTTACGAACAGTTTCGCAACCTTAGCAGCTGTCATATCCGCCATCGGTAAGCACTCTACCCATTTTGTGAATAAATCGGTAAAAACTATAATATATTTGTTGCCGCGGGATGTCCGCGGTAGTGGTCCGACAATGTCGGTTACAACTTGATGCCACGGACCTGTTGCTACGATAGGATGTAGTTCTGGCACATTTTTGATTGATGGCCCTTTTCGACTCGCACATGTTGTGCAACTGGCGCACCAACGCTTAACGTCTGTTCTCATTGTCGGCCAGTAATAGCGAGCTGAAACTTTCCCAAGGGTTTTTCGCACGCACAAATGTCCTCCTAACAAATGGTCGTGGCATGCAAGAAGTACTTGCTCGCGCAATTCTTGCGGAATCACAAAAAATGGCGGCGTAAACCTCACACTTTTCTCACTGTCAATGTGACGCGCATACAATTTCCCATTTATCATGACATACAACATTTTACTATGCGTTTGGTGTGCCAAATCCGGGTCCCCGGATTCCAGTTTGAAAATGATATCGGCTAGTTTGGGATCACTTACTTGAGCGCTGCAACCATCGACACGATTCTGCGCATCGCGCAATGCTACTAACTCATCGCTAGTAGCCGCTGCAACAACCTCCGCTCGCATCGATTTACACAAGTCATTGCACACCTGACACTCTTGTATTGTGTCAGTTAAATTATCCTTTAGCCCTAAATTTTGGTGACTCTCCGGTCTTCTCGATAAAGCGTTAGCATTTGCATTTCGTTTCCCGGACTTATGATAAATGGTCATATCGTACTCCTGAAGTAGAAGACTCCAGCGGCATAGTCGACCGTGGGGATCTTTCACACTCAGTAGCCACCGCAGTGGCTGGTGATCCGTCAACTATAAATTTCTGGCAATACAAATAGGGCCGGAATTGTCGAATAGCCCATACCACCGCCAGTGTTTCTTTCTCCACGGTGGCATACCTTTTTTTGACTTGCTGAGCACTCTGCTAATAAAAGCAACTAGATGATCCTTGCCATTTTCATCACATTGACTCAAAACAGCGCCAATACTTTCCTTACTGGCATCAGTTTGAACAAAGTATGGCTTATCTGAATCTGGGAAAGCCAATACAGGCGCCGTACTAATCTATTTCTTTAGGGTCTCAAAAGCGTCCTGGCACGATTCGCTCCAACTGAAAGAAATACCCTTCTTTGCAAGAGCGTGTAATGGTGCTTCTATTTTTGCAAAAGATCGAATGAATTGTCGATAGTATCCTGTCAAACCCAGAAATGACTGAACATCCCGTACACACTTTGGAGTGGGCCAGGTGACTATTTTTTCAATCTTGCAGCATTGCGGAAACAGACCCTCCGGCGCAATAACGTGTCCTAAAAAGGGAACAGTACTTCGACCAAACTGGCACTTTTTCATCTTCAGTTTAATTCCCGCATTGCGCAAACGGTCGAACACCATACGCAAGCGGTATAACAACTTTTCTGCATTGGTACCCATGACTAGAATGTCATCCAGGTATACCATACAAATTTTTCCTGTCTAGACCCGATAACACAGTGTCTATTAAACGTTGAAATGTTGCCGGAGCATTTGATAACCCGAATGGAATTTTTAGAAATTGAAAGAGACCTTCATGTGTTGAAAAAGCCGTCTTTTCCTTACTTTCCCGGTCCATCGGGATTTGATGGTAGCCGCTCTGCATATCAAGCGTACAGAAAAATTTTTCCTTTCCTAGGGAACCAATTATATCGTCAATACGCTTCATTGGGTAGTTATCACGGCGCATAACTGCGTTTAGTTTACGGTAATCTACACAAAAACGCCAACTACCATCTTTTTTCCTCACAAGAACAATCGGTGATATACATTCACTGCAGAAAGGCCCAATTATACCGTTCTTTAACATGGAATTAATCTTTTCGGCGATCACTGGCCGAAGTTTTAGTGCTGAGCGATGCGGTAATTGTTTGACCGGTCGGGCACCCGCAGTATCAATTTTGTGAGATACAAAATGAGTACCTGATAAGTCCTGATCTCCGGTCGCAAATACATTTTCATATTCCAAAAACATTTCCACTAGCTTCTCCTGATGGTTTTCAGACAGACAACTTTTGGACAAATCAAGTCTTTCAGTTTAGGATTTTGTTGCAGGGCCACTTTAGAATTCTTCGGCGCTGTTTACACGACAGACCCATAATTGATGATCGAAGTTACCTAACTGTTCGGACGATAAAACGCAGCACTCCGCAATTCGCATACCTTCGTAAAGATTTTGTGGCGCCGAGGTCGGATTGACAAGACGCACGGGTATTAATTTGTCGTCAGAAGGCATAACTATGGCTGCCACTAACATTACACCTCTGTCTCTGCCTCGATGAGGTAGTGGTTCCAACAATCTGGGATTTTTGTCTTCTACCTGAATTATTCCTGGTACGACACATTCAGTTCGCGGTGGAATAGTTACGGTATCTAGTAAGCAAACTGTCACTGTACTAGAAGATTTTGGCTTTCCTGTCCGATGGATGCTGATAGAACTTCCATTTAATACTAACAGGTTTCTTGCAAAATCGATATTCATTGGACCAAGGTTTGCTAGCAAGTCTCTGCCGAGGATCATATCATACGGCAGTTCTTGTGCTATGGCTAACATAGCATTTAACGACCTTCCCGCTACTGTTATAGGGACAGACATCATTCCATTCACACGCATACTGTGCCCAGATGCCGAAAAGACTCTTCGGTTAAACATCGATACAGGTGACAGGTCTTTGCATGTGCTATTTATGATTTGCGCCGTGTCGTGCGCTATGAGTGATATTTCGGCACCGGTGTCTAGTAACGCCGGTATTTTTATTTTATTAACGGCAACAATGACAGTACCGTCTTTTGGGGAATCTCCAATTCGGCAGAGATTGTACGGATTGAACCGAGAACAATCGACGACAGTAGACAAAGGTGTTTTAGTTTCAGGTAGGTTAGCATCACTGTCTGTAATGCGTACTTGTAAAACATCGGAAGGTGCCTCATTCGTCAGGTGGACTGTGTTCCGCTGTATTAAAGAAACTGGGGGGTCGCGTTCAGTTCGTACGGTTGGCAGCTGAGTGTCTGTGGCTTGAATTCCCCTCAGCAGACGCCTTATAGACCGTTGAAAATGCCAACAGTCAGTTACTGCGTGAACACTTACATATAGGCAACAGCTGAATATCCAAAACTGTATTGGACTGCAACTAAGCCCACTGAGGAACCCAAATAAACCAGAGTTCACAATGCCCACTGCAGTTTCACAATGCCCACTCCACTCTTAGCTGATTTATACAACGGCTGATCTAGTTGCATTCCCAGATACTGAAGAATTTTTGTCTGATGTTTGTACGCTCCGAACACATCGTTTAGCGGAATATGCGAGTCTGATTTATGCAACGGCTGATCTAGTTGCATTCCCAGATACTGAAGAATTTTTGTCTGATGTTTGTACGCTCCGAACACATCGTTTAGCGGAATATGCGAGTTAATTTCTTGCATATGGTACATAATGATCGGATGAAATATTATGTCCGGTAGCCTTTGGAAACCCACTCCTAGTGTGCCGAAACCCGGTAAGGACTTCGTTACCAATACATGCTGCAGGGTAGCATTTCGCGAATATTAAGTGTTCCATTGCGCAGAACAACAATAGCTGAAACGTCCTCACAACGAGGATATGATGCTACTTGTGGGTTTCTTCGCCACACTACGTTCGTCAGGGGATCCAAAAATCCCGATGCTGTTATATTGCCAAAAGTGAACTGTATCGGTATGGAAGACATACGTGTCATTTGAACTGAGAAACTTAAACTGATCATCTTGCAGCTCAAAACATGGTCTTGTAGACACCGTTTGTCCGCTAGCCAGTGCTACGATTTTATTTGATCGTAGCAATAGCCGTAACGTCATTGTCGGGTTTGACAGCATCTGCCAGTATAACATAGCGCTGCACGGTGTGCATCTCTTGACAAGCTGCGGCTATTGCATGATCGAATGAAAAAGAAATAGCTTCTCGAGTATTGATTTCTAAAGCTTGTAGCCATGCGGCTAGCTGCTCTGCGGTTACAATGCCGGTACTTGATCGTTTCGTCCCAATAGCGTGCTGAGACGAAGGACTAATGGCTTTTGTTTTGGCAAACGGATTGGGCAATGTCGCTTTACGTAAAACTTTAAAAGCAATTCCCTGATCGCTCATCTGAACCGGTTGTTTCTCACAGTCCAAGAGCGTACTGCCACCGTTAAACGTTAAAGCCAAGTTACCATCGTCAGATAGCCATTCTGTATCTCGCATTTTACCGCTTACTACCTTCCAGGGGAGCAGCTCGCATTGCTCTGTTGCGTTCGGAGCCCAGAGCAAGAACTTCCCGTCGGCAAGACTGCAAGTTCCGGCCTTATAGTCACAGCTCGAAAAGTCGCCTGCCGTGGCTTCCATAGTAGCTGCACCATGTCGCTTATATACGTGAGCTTTAGTTACAAAGCAGTTCGTAACAGCGAACAATTTCCAGTAACAGCAATGGATACCGCCACCTGGGTACTCCCAATATAGTTTGTTACTCGTGGCCCAAACGCCTCGATGCATTACCAAAGTTCCTGATTCGTGAAATTTTTTCATTCGCGTGCATTCGCTGATGTCCACGGGAATTTGTGTAATATTTGAGCGCTTGAGATTTTCATCATTGAAAAAGTACGTGAAAGTTTCAACGTATGACGTAGACTTCTGGCAGAGCCACGCCTCTGAGACATATCGTAGAACGTTTCGCCGATAAAGTTGCAATGTGGCTAACAGTGGAATCGTGGTATGCTTACCCGACGTTGGACTACACTTCTTTACTGTCGGCAGTTGCCACAATTGCTCATGCTCAGAGCCGCTGCACAAAAGCGGGTTGGGCATTTCTTGTGTTACTGCCACACAAAATAAAGACAATAACGTTAAACACGATTTATCCAGATATGACGTCGACCTCGTACGACCACAACCTTTCGGTAATAATCGACTTGGCACAGGCTCGTCCGCCAGCTGCTTCAACTCCTGTTCGGTATTATGGTCAATCGTGACCGCACCAATAAAAGGAGTTACAGATATCGTGCAATCGAAGTTTCCGGGAACATAAGAAATATTAGGCGTTTGCGCAGCATGCACTTCGGCACCCAAGGTGCATGCAGCGGCTTGAGTATCATGTGTTGAAGTTACACGTGCTCCAGTACTATTGTTTTTTCCGCCTCCACTATAGTTTCGTGGAGTTATGCTTTGAATGCTGGATTTCAGGATCCGGCATTCAGCGCTATTATGATTGCAAGGACCATGCCACTGACAATACCGTTTGGTAATAGTTTTGCCTCTACAATTAATAGCAATATGATCTGATTTGCCACACATTTGGCAAACAGGCTTATCAGCTGCTGTGAACTTCTGTGGCGGGAACATAGGAAAATTATTATTCCTGCTATCCCCGCGAGGTTTTGCCACTGCATTGTCTTTTCCGTGTTTCTCTAGTATTTCAATTCGTCGAAATAGGTGCTGTGCCCATGCTGGCGGCATTTCACTGTAGCGAGCGGCAGTGCTATTCTGGCCATCTGTGTTAGACTGCTCTAGCCTCGATATACGGTCGGCTATAGCTAGAGCTCACGTATCATCCTCCGTATCAACGGAATCTATACGCATGGCAGCCACTTCAGAGTCGGTTCTGCGTGAACATTTTGCACTTTTCTCGAATTGTTCCAGACACTCTGCCGTTTTTTCAAGGCTTTTCGCGATTTGTGGCTGAGAATCAATTTTGTTTTCAATCCTTTCCGCAGCCAAAAGAGCTTCTGACAGGGACTTAGGGCCCATCACCTTCACTTCCTCGCGTATCTCAGGTTTCAGGCCAGCAACGAACTGATTCCGCAAGTTCGTTTCTTTCTCTACATCAATTGTCATGTAACTGAGTGCTGACTTTGACAGCTCTGTCAACTCTTGCAAATACGCCGTTATTGATTCATCCTGTTTCTGACGACGGTTGGTATAGCATTCGCTAAGAAATCGTTTTCGGTCGTCCGTGAGTAACGCTGAGCTCAAACCAGCTACTGCATTGGCGTAGTCAGCTTTAGCTGCCGCATCAAGCGTGTTAAATGCAAACTGCTTATGGCTTTGTAAATGAGCTCCGAGCAGATACGACTTATTTGCTTCTGGCCAGCCGTTAGCCATGAATTTGACTTCAAATTCGTTGCTTAACCAACTGAGAAAATCTTCCTTGCGTCCTCCACTAAATGGTTTGATAGGGAGGTTGGGGCCGCGTGGACCCCCTGCTGAATAACCAGGCATAGCTGATAATTCTTTCTTAATTGTATTGATAATGTTTGCTTCAAATTCTGGGTAAACTCCCGTAATTTGCTGAGTACCCAATATTCCCTTTACGATTTTAACCTGAGCGTCTATTTCTTGTACAGACGTATGTTGCTGTTCAATTTTATCACCAAGTGCATCGAGTTGGCGCTGTAAGTCTTGCTGCAATTTAGCATAAGCTACGTCGATCGAACTTACAGTTCGTTGTTCCGTTCGGTGGTCTCGGTTGGAAACACTTCCAACGCTGCTCCGCGATAACTGTGCTTGATGAGCAATTTTATTAGCAAAACAATGCAACAAGAAGCCAACTACTGCCATGGGTACAACCGTAGCAGATGCGACTGGAGAGGGACAACTGTAACAGGTGCAGCTAATTGTAGACAACCGCAACGGGTGCAGTTGATATTAGCAACCGCAGCGGATGCGGTTGGGACGAACAGTCGCAACGGGTGCGACTGGAAATGAACAACCACAGCGGGTGCAGTTGATATTAGCAACCGCAGCGGATGCGGTTGGGACGAACAGTCGCAACGGGTGCGACTGGAAATGAACAACCGCAGCGGGTGCAGTTGATATTAGCAACCGCAGCGGATGCGGTTGGGACGAACAGTCGCAATGGGTGCGACTGGAAATGAACAACCGCAACGGGTGCAGTTGATATTAGCAACCGCAGCGGATGCGGTTGGGACTAGCAGTCGCATCGGGTGCGACTGGAAATGAACGACCGCAGCGGGTGCAGTTGATATTAGCAACCGCAGCGGATGCGGTTGGGACGAACAGTCGCAACGGGTGCGACTGGAAATGAACAACCACAGCGGGTGCAGTTGATATTAGCAACCGCAGCGGATGCGGTTGGGACGAACAGTCGCAACGGGTGCGACTGGAAATGAACAACCGCAGCGCGTGCAGTTGATATTAGCAACCGCAGCGGATGCGGTTGGGACGAACAGTCGCAACGGGTGCGACTGGAAATGAACAACCGCAACGGGTGCAGTTGATATTAGCAACCGCAGCGGATGCGGTTGGGACTAGCAGTCGCATCGGGTGCGACTGGAAATGAACGACCGCAGCGGGTGCAGTTGATATTAGCAACCGCAGCGGATGCGGTTGGGACGAACAGTCGCAACGGGTGCGACTGGAAATGAACAACCACAGCGGGTGCAGTTGATATTAGCAACCGCAGCGGGTGCAGTTGATATTAGCAACCGCACCGGATGCGGTTGGGACCAACAGTCGCAACGGGTGCGACTGGAAATGAACAACCGCAGCTGGTGCAGTTGATATTAGCAACCGCAGCGGATGCGGCTGCGACAAACAGTCGCAATGGGTGCGACTGGAAATGAACAACCGCAGCTGGTGCAGTTGATATTAGCAACCGCAGCGGATGTGGTTGGGACGAACAGTCGCAACGGGTGCGATTGGACATGAACAACCGCAGCTAGTGCAGTTGATATTCGCAACCGCAGCGGATGCGGTTGGGACGAACAGTCGCAACGGGTGCGACTGGAAATGAACAACCGCAGCTGGTGCAGTTGATATTAGCAACAGCAGCGGATGCGGTTGGGACGAACAGTCGCAACGGATGCGATTGGAAATATTTTATCGTGGTCACCACTTGTAACGGCCTTACTTATGTAGATATTCGCTAACACACGGTAACAAGAATTGCGAACTTAAACAAGAAAACCCAACCAGCACAATTCTGACAAAAACTTAAAAACATTATAACCATCCAGTGTGTCAACTTTTACAACAATTACAATTGTTTTAAAGACATTTCTACGCCCACTATTTAGAAATTCTTCATCGTTCTGCGAAAAGCAAAAACAACATTCTTCGTCGTTCTGCGAAAAGCAAAAACATTCTTCCCGTAAAACCCAAACATCAAAAAGACTGGAACCGCTACACTATTAGATTGCATCATAAGCTACAGTACTCTTCAGAAATGTCTTGAAATTGTATTTCAAGCGAACGAACATTACTGTTCTGCGAACAAATCCGAACAGCTCTGGAACAATATTGTAAAAAAACTACGTTACACTCCGTACCCTTGCCGAAAAATATAGCATATTTGAAAGGAACATCCAGCGAAATTCGAACGCACCTTCATTGATTAGTTCAGTACAAAACACTCACAACTCGACGGGGTTCTTGCCTCAACCGTACGTTCGTTGCCAGGCGTTGAAATGGTACGGACAGTAGTTGTAGACGACTGACGTGATGATAATCGTGAGACAGGAACAGGATAATTTCGGATTGGAGACGATGAGACGAGCGTTTTATCAAGATCACCCAAATCACGCAGGCGGTCATCCAACTGATCAATTCTAAATAACACTATTTCTGGTCGGAGACTGTGCACTGTCATAATTAATAAACTAGCATCTCTTATGCGAGCTTGAAATAAGTGATTGAAATTATTGCGAGTGCGGTTTCATTTGTACGTTGTTATTTTATGTAATCATAATGTAACAGGCTGTATTTAAAATACAAACCACCCAAAACCCATCTAAAAACTGAAAACGCATGAAAAACAATACTCTCTAAAAATGATTGATGTTCATTCGATGTTCGCTCGAAATTCGCTCAATCAATTTATTCAAAAATTTTGTTCGTAATGCGTTCGAAGTTTATTCGAGACCTATTCGCAATTTTGGCGCACATTTACTCGAGAGCTGTTCGAAAAGTGTTCGAGGATAAATAAATTTTGTTCGATTTCTGTTCGATGGTCGTTTGTTCGAAAGGTGACACTCATTTCTGGCGAGTGCTTTTTGTATTCATGTTGGTCTCTAGATAACCAAATCATCGTGTCCAGCGTATCAAACCTATATAATATTGACTGTCATTGATATTATCTTGTACCGAACAACTGGAGACAAACTATATTCTGGAAATCGTATTCATTGACCTTTAAACTCATTGAAACTTTCTGAAAAAGAATTAAATATTCGTGTTGGACATTAGATTACAAAACAACGATGATAATCGGCACATCCAAAACTTTTATAATATTCTTGATGCCCTGTATTTAATACTAACCAAATTACTGAAGACATTATTCTGGAAATAAGGTTCATTGACGCTAAACCTCTGAAAACGTTTGAAATATTCGTGGTGGTCTCTAGGTAACCAAGCCATTACATTCAGCATGCCGAAAAGCCATACATTACAAATTCTTGAAGCCCAGCGGGCATTACGTAACAAAAATAACGAAAACAGACTAACGCTACAAGTTAACAATCGAGTTCGTCGACCGTAAAACCCTTGAGACCCCATAAATGGAATAATATAGTCAAGTTGCACGTAGATAACAAAACCATCGTATTCAACGTGTTTCATAACCTGATAGACACTCGCTATAAAATAAAAACACGCAATAACATACGAAATTTGAAGAAACGATGTTTCTGGCAAATGGTTAATGAACCATATTCAGGGCCACAGCAGTCCAGATTGTGGTGTCACAACAAATGAACTTTCAGCATAGTCGTAGATATCGAAAGCTGAAGTTATAGATCTCGCTGAGCTGAAATTGCAGATTTCGATGCTACGACTCTGCGTGACATACGGGCTGCGAAAAGCTTGCACCCGTATCGCCAGATTTGGCAAAGAACCTTTAAAAACCTGTTTTTTTTTCAATGTTGACATAAGAAGTAGAGTCGGAGCCGTTCGTTCAAGCAAAGGGCACATCATCCCTATCGTCATCACTGCTTCTATTGAATAAAAAATTTGACTAAATCCATCCATCCGAAGATAAATGTGAATTACAGCGCCAGACAAAGAGAAATTTTCACCATTTTTACCCCACTAGCGCCATCACTGGAAACTCCGCTCGCTCCGTTTCAATTACAGAAAACGCCCTGATTTCGATAACAGAGGCTCTACGCTCAAATGTCTGTCGCCTTTCAAGCGAAAGAGCATCGACAAAGTATCGAGGACACAGTACTAATTTCGAGTAGCGGTCATTTCAGGCAGGTTACTAATTTCAATGTTAAATTTCAAAAGAAATTAACAAATGTGCCAAAGGTTCCCAAATACAGGCCCTCCAGAAATGACCGATTGTCGAGACATATTATTATTATGTTACTGCTTTTTCGAAAGGTCACAGTCAGTGATGGCGTTTCGCTTTTCTAAAAGTGAGCAATATTCCGTAATGCTATTTCAAAAACTGCCCTGTCCACAGAGGGGAAGGACGGAGTGGGGGACCCCTTCTCCCCCACTTTCCAAATCCCCACCCCATGTTCATGATATTTTCCCCCATGTCCGCCCCCCTCACTCGGCCGAAACCTCATGTTCAACTAATTCCGAAAACTTTTTGTCTGAAAATTTCTGTTTTGCAATTTGTTTTTTATACATTAGTTACCACTATTTATAATCTAAAATGTTTTTAGCCTGAAAATACACGGTAGTAAAAATACATGAAAATATGGAAATATTTAGTATTTTTAAGCAAAATTTGCCCCTTCCACTTTTAATTTTCCCTCGAGAATGAACATGGGGGCCTCTGAAGTTCCCGCCCCCCACATTTTCGATGGGCTGTGGACAGGTCAGCAAAAATCACAAAATCAAATTTATCGATGTTCAAACTACAAGAATCCCTGGATAATAACTTACTAACAGCGACACACATACATACAATAAACTTATGATATTGATACAAACACCAACGCTTTTAACGTTCTCCGCATTTACAAAAAACCATGAACATTACTTGATATATATTTAAAAATATTAGAAAACCACCCAGAAAATTGTAATGTTCAATATGTTACTTCATTCATATTCATTTAAAATTTCGATGAAGATCTTCTGATTTTTCCTTGTGAGTCTAAAAATCATTAGACCTTTCCCTTGCTTGGTATGCATAATATTTAAATCAGTCGCTAAATTACACATATTTTACGTTTTCTGGCAGTTACAGTACTTTAATGGTTCCCACAGGTGAACTGCCACCAGGTCAAAAAGTCAAAAACTAGTTTTTAAAGACTCTGCAAAAATTGGTTAAACGGGTATTCGTATTTCAGAGCCATATCTACAGGGCAGGCTTCGCATCGAAATGCTAAAATCAGCCCATTAGTATCTGCAACTTTGTTGAGAATCACCTTTAGTGGAACTATGTACCACGGCCGCTGTGAGCCTGAATTATGTATCGTCGACCTTTTGTTAGAAATACCGATTTTTCAAATTTTGACATGTTCCCGTGTTTTACAACGAGTATTATTATGTTATGAAACAGATGAATACGCTAAATTTGCTATCTAGAACCCAACGTGAGTACATTATACCTTTTCAAGGGCTTAGAGCTTTACGATCATCAAGCCCGATTTTTTGAAATAGTGCGTCTTCTGTTAAAAAAATACGTGCAGGCCATCAATAATGGTCTATGTATATAGGCTCAGTTATATACGGTCAGCATACACGAACAGTTGTGGCAGGTGAACCCGATTTCCAGAATATATAGTACCTTTAGATATTTTGTTAGGTATTGCGTGCAGAGCATTAGCAAGGGTCTATGCACATTAAAAACACAAGTTAGAAAAAAATTCCGTTAACGGAAATTAAACAAAGCAACCAGTGAGTAATCTTTGAAAAGTATATATACTGAATTCAAACACTGAATTCATCATGTCAGAGATTGCTCAGCTCATCGCTATGACGCAAAAGCAACTGGATGATCATGAGAAGCGACATCAAGAACAAATGGAGGCTATGATCAATAGTGCTACAAGCGGGCGTCCAAAGAAACGCCGTAGCTACCACCATGCCTTCTCCAATTCCGAATATTCCTGATTTTGAGCCGTTCGACTCAACGTCCGAACTTTGGCCAGACTAGTGGGATCGATTTCAAACCTTCGCTGGAGCACATTCCGTGTCGGGCAGCAAGATGGCCCAGATTTTCCTGACCAATCAATCCAAAGAGGTCTACCACCTGCTTGAAAATCTCGCGCGTCAACAAAGTCCTCCAAAGGCCATCAACGATCTTGTTATGGACGATATCGTTGACTTCATGAAGAACCAGTACGATCCCAGACGTTTCGTCGTTCATGCAAGATTCAAGTTTCGGAGCGACATGCGACAGAAGCCGGATGAAACCCTACAGGAGCTTGCGGCCTGTTTCCGCCAAGATGCCGCAACCTGCGCCTTTGCCTCAATCAAAGATCCTCAGGACGAAGCACTCCGGTCACGCTTCATTTGCTCCGTCAGTAACGAAGCCGTTCTCAAGGCCTTATTCAAAGTCAAAGATGACGAGCTCGATTTCGCCAGGGCGGTTCAAATTGCCGTTGAAACGGAAGATGCTACAAAAGTCGCCAAAGAAACGGTGCATGGCGTCAAACCAAAGCTGGTCAACAAGGTCCATCAGCAGCGCACATTCGAAACAAAGGTAAAAGAAAAAAGCATTTCCGACCGTTATATGTTGTTTTGCTGCTTCAAATAGGCTATTATACAAGTTTTGTGACATGAAGAATATGTTGTGTTCCCAACTCCTTTCAGGCCAACATTATAAGGCTTAAGTTGTTTGAGGTGTTCTAAGGTGGTAATACATCAAGCACAATAATCCTGATACAGGTGATTGTACATAATGCTAACTATTATACATCAAAGTTGGCTTGGCAGCACTCTCGCTTGCGAGATACTACATTTAAAGCTACATTACAATCCAGGCCAAGAATAAGTGCAATCGAAAACGATCGAAATCGACCGCAATTTCGTTTAATCGCAATTCGTTGAAATGATGGAAATTTTGTTTTACCGAAATCGAACGAAGTTTGTTAAATCAAAATCGATCGATTTCGACCATTTGCCCTTATTTTTGGCCGCGACTGTGCGTATGCCGTTATCTGTATGTGGAACACTGCAGGCAGAAAATGCTGAGCAACTTGGCAACAAAACTTGTCAAATCTTCGTACTTCTGCAATTTAGTTGTATGCTGAGCCTAGAATAGGACTAACAGATTTTCACATAACCTGAATACGATGCAAGAAATTATGTAATGAAATTTCAAAATAAAGAGCATCCAGCACCACTTGCCTTCTGTTCAGACGTTCCAGCCCAGAACCAATCCAAGCGAATTGTTCAAATGAAGTTCGGTAATTGAGGCTTCTATCGTGGCTAGTTGGAAATATAACACAATGGCACAATCGATCGCATCCACACAAGAACTGATCGCGTTCAACGGTTTCATGGGACGAGCGGGACGCATTGTACTGGAACTTCGACATAAGATTGTCAACTGCGGAGAGCGACCTCTTACTCATAGGGGCGGGATTTCCTTTAACCTACAAAATATTGTTGACAAAATAAATTCATCCATCGAGGAGATAACAGTTTCTCAATAAAGTTAGGTCTACTATTAACACGGAGCGAACAAAACGCGAGAAGTAGTAACTACGTCCACTAAAGAGAAAACCGCGATTTTTCTTGTTTTTCAGTGTAACTCATAACTAATATTCGCATAAATATATTTCGATAAAATTTGTAATCGATAGCAAAAGTGATGTGTATTGTTCCCTTTAGTTGAACGCTAAGAACTCCGACCACTTCTTCTTGGTCAAGATGGCCAAAAATTGAGCTTTAAGTATTCAGAGTCAAATCTGGCTATTAAGTGTTGTGTTTCGCGTCCTATAACAGAGGTAACGAAATCCGAAGATCATCCATAATCAGCTCATCGAGATCTACAACTTTATCTAATATCACTTTTTGTGGAAAAACTCTTAGAGCCATCCCAGGACCTACTATGGTTGCCAACCCTTTGGCAGAAATATGTATCGATTTCCACATTTCGAAATGTCATTGCGTGTTTGTGTGCCGTGAAGCGACTGTGTAATAGGATATCAAGCACGCCGAATATGGCAGTTTTGTTATCTAAGGGCCAGTATGGCTTTACGGGATTAAAAGGTTGCAGCGTCGAGGAACCCGATTTTCAGAGCATTGTCTGTCTTCTTTATTTGGTTATGTATTATGTGCAAGGCATCACGAATAATTACAGTGGTATTTGGTTACACTAGATAAGATAGTTTAGTTATCTAGAGTCCAGCACGAATATTTCATGCATTTCAAGTGTGTCTTCAATATGTTTAGGGTCGACAAGCTGGATTACCAGAAAAGTGTGTCTTCGGTTGTTTTGTTATATCACTTTTGAATTTAGATCGGTCTGTATAGAGTTTTGGTACGTTGAACACAATGGTGTGGTCATCTAGTATCCAACATGACTGTACTAAAGCAAGTTTTTAAGAGTTTAGGGTCGACCATTAACCAAAACATTTCCTTTGGCGTCACTTATTTGGTTATGCGCTATTTTCAGATAATATAATTCAGATAAGTTATTACAACATTCTGACTAGATGAAGAGACGGTGTTCCGCAACTCCTATCAAACCAGCATTATAAAGCTTCCGGGGTTCAGCAGGTTTTAGGGTAATAATATACACTAAACATAATCCTGTTACATGTGGATGAATACACATAAAATGACAAGTATAAAGGAAACCACCCTAGCTCAGTTTCATCTTCGCTTGCTACTAGCATATAGACTGAATACAAGCCAAAAATGAGTATTGTTCGACCGATTACCTTTCACAGTTCGCATGAGTAGTTATAAATTTTATATGAAATATTTTTCAATTTTATTCCAGAACTGGCATTCCGCAAAAAAATTAGAGACGATTCAATCGGCAAATCATTCAATATGCCAGTTCACTGATCCAATTTCGATTCCCAGATTTTTGTTCGAAAACAAAATGTTTGTCTGAAACGCTTTACGCACATGATACATGTTACTATCAAAACTTCATTGTATTACCAACCATTCTGGCTTTTCGAAATGGGGGGGTAGCGGACATTTTTACTGGGCAAAATTTTCGGCTCCACCAGACGTGCAGATACTCTAATATGAAATAAAAATCGACAACAGTTTTTGTACAAAAATCCCATTATAAAGTTAAAATTCCATTAACTTACGTACAACAGCGCTCGCTAAAATAGACCTCTGCTCGCTCGTTGCTCGCGTTCATTTATAAATTTAATAAAATTTTGTTCGCTCACTGCTCGCTCGCTCACAAGACGACAGTAAATTTGTCAAACATTGGCTTAAAATTTGTGTTTGACCTCAGTATAGTAGTTGAAGTCTGTGGCGAAATATTAATTATTATTTTAGGGGTTTTGTTAAATAAAACACTGAATTTTGAATAGTTTTAGATTTCGGAGTCGGAGTGCTCGCCCTTTTAACGCGCATTAGCAAAATCCGGATATCGCTCGCTCTCTAGTTCAAAAGCAAAGAAGTTCATGCCCACTGACAGAAGTTTCAGAAAATGGATAAGCCTGCCACTACTGCATGAAGTACAAAACTATGTGCCAATAGTTCTCTGAAATACAACAAATACATACATGCTCTTCGCTGCTAGTTTAGATGCACGAATACAAGTCACCAGTGACACATATATACTATGTAATTCCATTTTATTGAATTGATGTGGTATACGCATTTTTTCCGTTGCGCCCAGAAAGTTTTCCACAGCTTGTTAATACCACAAGCCACAATAGAAATTATTCAGGAAGCAATCAGGATAGCCCATTGTATACATAACTCTGGGCTAGGCACCATAACAACACTAGTAACTCGCTCAGCTAATAGAAAAGGAGCAAGTATAGTGAGTCTGAGCCTGAACTACGAATAACGATTTCGAATTTGAAAATTGGGTTTCCCAAATGTCTTGCTAGATTCAAAAGAATAATACACTACCAATACATTACGCGATCTTTTCCAGCACATATCAAAATCAGTGGAGCCTTTTTTCCAAAGCCCAAAAAGTTTGAAATCCTTGAATTTTATAAATCAACTTATAGGTTCAGTTATCCTAATCATGAAATTGTAGGATCCTATTGCTTGCTGGATTATTGCACATATACCACCCAAGCACAATAATTGTTGTATTCAGCCATCCCAAAATCTATGGACCTATTCTAGCCCTCTACGTATAAATAAATTGAAAAATGCCAAAACTTTACATTTTATGGCCAAAATTTAGCATTTTAGCTCCCCGCAGGCTTAACAGTATACCAAGTGTTGTTCACTACCAAATGGGTTAAACCAACAGTTTAAACGGCTTCATGTAGTAATTTTTATACATAATATATTTTCATCAACTTCAATATTAAACGGTAACCTATGCAAAAACGATTGAGTTATCTGTCTACAAAAATTAATGGAATTTTTGATAAGAAATCCACTTAAAGCACTTTGTGTTCTAGGATGGATATTAAATTCTGTCGCTTTATATAATTTATAATTTGTATTTTAGCACCAGTCAAGATATTTTCCACACTGGAATCTAATACGTTTGATGGTTTTCCACAAACTTATTTGGAAGTGATAAAATGACTTCGTTCATCAATTCCTTTCCTAGAAAATATATACTAATTAAGCTACAGTTTTTTAATTCTCCCGGAGATCCAATATTTAAAACAATGACATCTACGCGATGAAAGGGATAAAAACCCATAAGCCAAGCGTTTACCACGAACAAGCAATAAATTCTCGTAGTCAAAATTTTGAAATTTCACTGTTTTGTGGTTTTTTAAGTTAGCTCATGACTCCAAAATAGCTACCCTGACAAAGAATGCTATTTAATAGCACTACTTGTAGCATGAGATGGTTCTGAACAGATGTTCAACGCTACGAGCAAGAGTTATGACCTAAAATGTTGGAGGACCTCAATTGACCAAAAATCAAGTGTTTCAATTCGTATAAGCATGAGAATACTTGGGCATAAAATCACTGAAACAGCGCAAATACAGTGTAACTGCACAGTTAGATTCTATTACGCGTCGAATAAAAAAATTGTGATAATCCACCCATCGACTGATGCTTATCACTGACGCAGAGTGGGAAAATGAATTTTTTACACAATTGCTATCTGAGGAAACTCCGTTATCTCCACTCGTTCTGTTTCAACTATCAACGTACCTTTGCAGCTGCTTCGCGCGTGCCCCAAATTATAACGTTCAAATTGACCAAAGCATAAAGCGAAAGAATAACGTAGGTGCATGGAATGCATAGGAAAAATACCACGCCGTGTACGATATTACTAAACTCCTTCGGATGTAGAAACGCCGCCGAGAAAAATATCCCAACGAGTGCGACGAAAAAAAGGGCAACCGGCGACTCGATACCTATAAATAAATAATACGTTTGACTTTACGGTATTTCTGACCCTCTGACAAGTTGGTTAGTTTCAAAAACTAGCTGCATCATACTGCAGAACACAATGATCTAGCTTGCCACTCGCTAAAAATATAACCTGCTCGGATCTAAGATGCAACGCGCAATCTAGTAAATCAGAAACGTAAAAAAACTTGGTGTTTTAATGTAAATACCTAAAATATTTAAATCAACGTAAATCTAAAATATATCAAAAGACATGTTCTAGATTCGGAATGGATTTGAAAAGAAACATTCTCAATTGAAACACCAACTGGGAACGATTTTAAGTAAAAGTTGGAAGATTACATTGAACCGTAAGAAACTTATTCGTTTACATCGTGCATGAACCGAAAATACTGCGTTCCGAACCATGAAAACCAAGCAAATGCGTTTGCCGTATATGTCTCAAAATGCACACCCATCCTTCCGTAGCCAAACAGGAAACAAAGTACTGTAACTATTATAATTAGTTATTCAATAATTCCACACACCTTCTGTTGACATCTGTATCCCTGTGCCCACGAGCACAGCCATCATGATGAAAGCGTAAGTTGTGCTCAGAACTTTGGCGCACGTGAGCTACAAAGATAAAATACTAGGTATTAAAACCATTTTTATAAATAGTATATAACTCACAATTAAACACGATAGAACTCTACTTAAAATACTCCAAATGTTATGCATATGCAAAATCCTTTGTATGGAGCTTTTTTGTAAACAACCCTTTGTAAATGCATCCGATTTTTTATGTAATTTTGATTTACCCATCGATTAGTGATATTTTGCGTCCAAGCTTGTGAAGCTACTCTTTCCAGCAAAGCAGGTACCGGTTTGGTCCATGTCGATCTAAAAATCATTTTATGTTTTTCGTTGAAAGAAAAAATGTGTCAGCAAAATTATTGTTGGGTACACACAAATGGTTAGTTTCTTATCACATCTTACTTATTATGCACATGACAAACGAGAATCTAAACTATACGCTGTTCTTGAGCTTTAAGTAAACCCTAAAGCCATTACGCAGTTCAGCTTGAAACATAATACGAATTACCACCAAATAATAACTATTTGTAGATATGTTACACAGAAGTTACCCTTCCATTACGTAGAGTATGACATTGGTAAGAGCGTACATTGCGAAGCAATTCGTTAACTGACCTTGTTGAGCTTGAGGGGTGCGTTTGAGAGTCTCCTTAAGGAACCGAAAAACAGTTCCTAACTAGAGTAATGCTTGCCTAAAAAGTATTACTTACAGGGTGGCCACCGTTTCTCAGTAATGAAATTTGAGGAATGTTAGGCGAAATTTGAGGAATTTTGATCAAAATTTGAGAAATTTTTTAAAGCTTCAAAACCAGATTTGTTACAAAAAAATCCCTCACGAACGTTTCCATGCACCTAGATGATGCATAGCAGCCACTACCTATTCCTATACTACAACATTTATGATTTTACGTGCGAAGACCATTATTTCACATACCTTTCTGATAACAGCACGTCGTGTGTTAGGACTCCGGAGGCAAGGGACGTCCAGACCCAATTCCACGCTACACCGTGGCCGTTGCCATACGCAGTGATCTCACAGTCCGCGCAATGCCTTTTGTAAATCCATCAGCTTCTTTTGCAATTTCAGCAGATTTCATGGCGCTGTCACTGTCCAGAGAGCGCTTTTCTTCCGCTATTTGTTAATCTGTTCAGCGATCAGTTTGCGCTTTCGATTATGAAGCTGCTGCTGCTTGATACCTTCTTCTTTTATCGCTTCCAGTGCCTGGTTGCAACGTTTGTTAAATTGAGCAACCGATTTCAGCATATTGAGCAATAATTTCTACATTCACTGGACCGCCTGCAGTGTTTATCGCATCATAAACTGTTCTCTGAGCGACCATGCTTTCCTCCACCATGTTTACAATCAACAAGTCATCATTTATTGAAAGGTCACTTTCTACAGTCACATTTCCATGGGACATCACAAGCACCATTTTGGCCACTGAAGCCAAGTCGCCGCATTCAGGAACCGATTGAAACAGTACAACATAAAACTCGTCCAGTGGTCTCGGTTGGTCACGAAGGCAAGACATTGTTCAACAACAGCGGGGTGCTGAGCAAATTGTTGAAACTCCTATTTCACGGATTCGGCTTTGTCGCCATTTAATCGCCTAGACTCTACCAATAATTCCAGCAAACTCTATATTCGTTTTTGGCAGATCTGAGGTTTGTTCCTCATAACCAAAGGTGAAAGACACCTCGCACCACGGACAAATTTATATCGAAGAGTGGAGCGTTCAAGTATATTCTCGACGCACTTTGAAACAAATAATCGAACATTAGTATAAAATTCGGCTTTCTCAGTTTCAGTAGCTTTGCTTTTCTTCACCGCCTCAGTAGTAGCAAATCCGTGTCTGGTGTTTGCAAATACTGTACGTCTGTGATTTCAAAAGATAAAATTTTGGATGCCGAATCCGCGGCGGCCAGGACATCGGTCTTAACATACCTTGCCATCAGAGCCTTGACTAATGCGAGAAGTGCTTCGAAAAGAAGCGGAAACATTGGCTTCGGCGTTTGAAACTTGGTTAAAAATGTTTGAAGCTGTAGAGCAACGGCACGAAAGAACTGCAATTTCGCTAAGAATAACGAATCATGACACACACTGTTCTACAAGCTCGAAAGCTTGATTGTGAAGCTTTGGCTTCAAAGATGTAACCCATTTTTTCAAAAAAAGGGAGCAAAACTGCTCTTGTGGCCACATTAACGTTCGCCACCCAGCGTACTTGGCGAAACTTCAACGGCCAAAGGCAAGATGAGGTTCACTCCGTGTAGGTTGCTCGCCGTGCTGGGCAATCTTTGAAAAGCCAGTGAAGGTTCCTAAGGAAGCTGTTGATGTTCCATAAATCTCGATTGATAGTTTGGAACGCGACGCTGACCAAACCAAACGAGCCAGTGTCGATCAATGTTGGAGCTAAAGGATAGTTTTCTATATAAGGTCCCGATAAAACTTCCAATTCACATTGGGTCCATCCATTGATATTTGTACCACTTTTTTGACATCACTAGCGCCAGCTATAAAACTGTTATTGACATCTCTAACTGCTGCACGGCTCATGAATGAACTAACTGTTCAGATATCTGGATTTGACCGAGTTTGATTCGTCGTCCCAGAAGCGAAAATGCAAATCCATTTGCCCGCGCTGACTGACCTTGTTTAAGGCTTCATCGAAGCAAATAACAATGTGCTCGCACTTTTCCAACTTGATGTTGAGTACTTTGCCGAAAAAAGGGGCAAGGCCGAAAACGGTCACGTATCTTGCCTTTGTGCGACCCATACCGAAACCTTTTGCGATGTTGCTATCTGGGAACATCGCATGAAAAACGTCACCCTGACCATCGCTGAAGCGATAAGACAAATGTGACCACACTGACTTCAATGTCCACACTATCTCGGCCTTACTAACTGCTAGTTTTTGCTGAGGCGACGGGAATACAAACGACGGGTGGTCGTGCTCGGGTTGGATGTTGACGTAGATGGGGTTGGAGCTGGATGGCGTAGACGAAGATGGGTTGGCTGTTAAACTAGATGTGGAATGTGTAGACGGGTTAAACAGATCACTGACGCTCAATTGCTGGTCCTTGAGTCGTATTTCATGATTATGACTTTTGCTTTTTGCATGGCTAACCACTGCAGATTTCCCAAGGGTGCTTATTTTAAAGCTACGCTGACATAGAGCGCAGTACGCATCACCATCATTCGATCTGTCTTTTCTAATGAATCCACTGAATCCAGTGAGGGTTGGATGTGATCCAGCTTTGCTGAAATTTGGTACGCTGCGGTCCAGGGTTCGGATGAACATCTCCGCAAAGTAGAATCGATATTAGAGGATCGGTCCCTTGATACGGGGTGGTGGCGGACCAACTACACCATCCGTCTGCAAAAACACGAGTATACAATACACTGTTAGAGTATACATCGTTGATACCTGGAACAAGATAGTTCTAGAAAACCCCAGAATTGAGCGATATCACGCAATGAACACCCGCGCGAGGCGCGGAAAATTTTTGAAAATCTTGCGAAAAATTTGAGCAATTGGTGTGAAATTTTAGGAATTTGGCCATTTTTAGTCAACTTTAAAGAAAATTGAGGAAGATTTCTCAATTTGAGGAAATTTAAGGATGTGGCCACACTCTACTTAGGAGTGTTGCTCGGCTCTTTAAGGAGACTTGCTAACGCACATTGTTCAACACTCAGTTAACGAAACGCTTAGCAAAGTAGTTACAAGTGTGTGACGACATAATAAAGGGTTAACTTCAGTAGTGAAAAATGGGGCTTTGAGCCCACCCACACCCATACTGGGTATGGGTGTTACTGTATTGTGGGTGTGGATGTTACTTTATTGTGGCATGGATGTTACTGTACAGGTGGATGTTGCTGCACAACGGATGTTACTGTACTGCGGTTGTTTTGACAGTATGTGTTGTGGGTGTTTTTACGGTAAAGACTGTATTTTGTACAGTAACTGCGGAATTTCGTCACAACACACTAAATTATGCAAATTTTGCAGAAAATTTGAACTCATCTTTTTGCAATACGGATATCATAAAGTTTAAATATCTAATATATTAATTTAATACATATGTTTATTCATTTATTTATTCGAATTTATTTGATCACTGGCTGATCAATTAAACGCCGCATTTCGTAATAGAAAGATTTTCCTACCAGAACGTAGTGCAAAGTTTCATCATTTGACAGTTCACTGACAATTTAAACCAATTAATTTATTTCCTATCACAAGTGCTGCGTTTACAACTTATATTATTCCAGCGTATTAACGCTTTTAAGGCGTATTGTAAGGATATATTTCGTAACAGATATGTTTTATTGTGATGTGTGATGATTTTAATAAAGTCAACAATAATATTGGATTACTTGTACGACCCACCGTGATCAAATTTAATATTGATAGGGCGTTAGCGCGTTTTTGGAGTATATATAATGCTGGGTAAATTTTGAGCTTTAACCGGATCTCTGGCTGTTACGCGATGCGACTAAAATAGAATTCGTTGACGCCATATGGCAAACACTTTCACATGTAAACATAAATTGATGCTGAGGATGTGTATTAACATTAAATAAACTTGTCTTATCATCGTGGAAAAATCAAGTGTATAATAATTGGTGTAATATGAGTAAACGAATGCGAGAAAAGTGAAGCCATTGCGCGTCGTTTCGATCAAGTAAAAATGTCATTTATTTCGAGATGTACTGAATTTGATTTTAAGCGCGCTTCTAATCTTTAAATAAGCTTCTTTTTACACGTGACACAAATGTAAAGTATGATCGAGGGAAGATGCCGTTATCTAAGAGAAGAGAAACTGAACAAAAATTTCACATGTATTGGCTCACCAGCTTACCTCTAAATATTTAGAGGTATTCCTAGCTTTGCCTACTGGGAACGGCGGTTTACATACATGTAGGGGGTCACCTAACGGCCTCTTAGAGAATGAGGGAGGGACACCTAGTTGCAGTTCGCTTACATGTATATCGCCCTTAAGAGGGCGGTTGGGATAAATTTCCACTGACAGTTATTCCCTAGAGTATCAAGCGTTTTCACGTGGTATGGAGTACCCAATACCCCACGTTGCCAAGTCTCCATACAGCGGACCGGTGAAAACACAAGCTCTCCGAGGATAACTTTAAATGGAAACTAGCATTAAGGCTTACTGCTGCCTCCTTCGGAGCGCCTGCATGACAAACGGATGCCCACCACGAGACGAGTATACTCTCGTCGGGGGATTGAACAACTCAGGCTTAAACTGGGGATTTTTATTTGAAAATTGCGGTTTTAATTTAAGGCCTTACTGGATGGTATGTTGGGTCGAATTGACGGATGGACAAACTTTGGTGGAGGTAGGACCGGACTACTTGATTTAGGAAGTTCAAGAAATGGCGGAGGCAACTTAATTTTTGGGGCTGGTGAAAAGGAGGGAGGCTTTTGCGTAATTGGGCGTACATCTATGCAAGCTTATTTCATCGCTTGCATAGAGTACCCTTTTTGCTCAGAAGCAGTCAGTTTTCGCGACATTTTGATGAACGTTTTAGAAAAGTGATTTTTGATTTTTAAAATTTTGATACCCTTATAGTACCGTAATCTCGGAGCTAATTTGAATAAAAACTTTAAGCTTTGTCTCCGCCCACTTTTATATCTATTATTTTCTGATTAAATTATTATCGAATCATTACATCCTGACACAATTTCGATGTTATCCCCATCAGCATTGTTTTCCGAAAACATCCAATTAAATGTTCAACTTCATCTTATCAAATTGAGAATTATTTAACCAATCAAGATGATCATCTTTTAAAATCAGCTCTATATAAACAGGTTGCAAAGCTGAAAAGTCACCACTTTCGTTAAAACAAATTCAGATTTTGACTCAAAAATGCCAATTTCCTTCTCCAAACACTTCGTGCAAACACATACTGACCCCAATGCATCCGTGCGACGAAGCTGGTTTTACCCGGGCTGGGAAGAAAATATAGAGACCGCCCTTAAATGTGGATATTGATTTAATTCCGGGTTTTATAAAATTTATTACTATGAGTTCAAGCATAGCGTCGGTATCCGGAGATCGACGTCGACCGAGGAAAATTGTGGGTGTCGTCGCAGATGCTACATCAAGAACGTAGTAGTAAAAAAGTGCTGGTTTTCTAAGTAGCATAAAATGGAGATTCTGACCTAAAGTAAATGAAAAATATAGCTCTGTGTCTATGTATGCCATCACCAATTTTATCCAGACTTTGGACCGGCTCTAATACCGACCGAAAAAGTAGTAAAGGTTGGTTACATGCATTTTTATTACATCAACAATATTTTTTGCACCACATATTCTAACAATGGTGCTACGTGTTGTGCATTACACAAAAAATTATATTTACATTTAACAACATTATACAGTTCCTCACTGTATGCTACGCCAATTTTTTCACACAAAATCACCACATCAACTATAGTAAAGTTCCTGTTACTGTCACTCAAGCAACCACCAAACCCCATGTGGTGGGATTGGCTGGGATGATCGTAGTAGCAACCAAGGCGCTGCTGTCGGTAGTTGTTACACAGTCCCTCAATCACCAAATTCACGTGCTGCTCTTCCACCACTGGCTTCGCCACTTCCTCAATCACTTTACAAAAGTCCTTTTCATTCAACGCCGTTAAAGCCATTGCCTCTTTTGTAAAGGCATATGTTTCACCAGCTGTTGCTATGGTCTGCATAAGTAGGTCACCAAACTGCTTGAAACAAAATTGCAAAACTGATATGATTTCTAATTTTGCTTCCATTTATACTTTTTGGAAACACAAATAAAGCCGACCAAACTCAACGACGGAAAAACAAGACTGAAACTCCAACACAACGTGTATATGTATATGTTTATCTGTTTTGTGTGTTATATTTACATGTGTTTTAAGTTTATGTGTATTATAACCAAAAATTTTATTTAATGTGAAAATACGTGTATTAACATAGCAAATATATCAGAAACTTTAAACGATTTTTGCTCGAATCCAACTTGTTTAAAAACCTCTGACAAAAACCTCTTACCAACCACCGCGAGGTTTTGCAAAAACTAATTAATCAATGTCAGTTTGGTGAAAAATTAACCAATCAGCGACGAGCACCTAATCTTCAATTAGCCAATAACCGATGAGTATTCAACAGATAAAAAAGTATAAATACCGACAGGAATGCTTAAAATCAATTCAGTTTGATTTTGCTGTGATAGAATTTGGTAACTTAATTTTACGCTGCGAAGTTATTTAGCTTATTCAATAATTTAGCAATATGACATTTAATTGTGATATGTGCAAATTGGACTTTTCGTCCAGAGACCATTTAGTACGACACAACAAAAGCGTACACGATAATGTACATTTTAACTGTGATTTTTGTGGTCGCGAATTTAACCGCAGGGATTCGATGATGCGACATAGACGATACCACCAGCGATTACCAGCACACCTATTACAACTACCACCGCTTGTAAATAAACTATTGCTACCACCACCCCTATATTACCAACAACTTAAAGCTGCATCGTTTAAAGCAATAACAACGGCAGCTACAACAGCAACTACAAGAACTGCAGCAACAAGTACAAATGGTTGAGTAGCAACTACAGGCTACGGTGGAGAAAGATCGGCAAACAACGGTAACACAAACACAGCATGTGAAGCGAGAGCCGATGCTGGTACTAAATGAACAATTTAAAAAAAGTAAGTTGAGATTGGCAACCAGTGGAAGAAAACAGAAACAGTGAGACCAAAAACATGGATAAAGGCGATGAAAGGTTATTTAGAAAGTTATTACTGAATTATATTAACATTTTGTAATAATAGCTGCGAACTTTTGTTGAGTTTACTCAGCAAAAGCAAATACCGTGGCATTAAATTATGGATTAGTGTGCAAGTGCAGATGGAAAATTTAAATGGGGATTCCTTGAATGCGCACATAAATATAAAAACGTGCACCTTATTGCCTGGTTCCAACTATGACCAGGAATTAATATTTTTACTGAACTTGGTATGAAATTAGATGAGTTTGAGACACGTGGGTCAGGATGGACACTGCAAAAAGTCCACCATGCTGATGTGCACGTTAGCATATATATACCAGTTATAAGCAGCTTCAACAGTGTGTAAAGAATAAATGTGCTGTATTGAATATACAGAATAATGACTTGAAATGTTTTACGTGGAGCATTTTAGCTGCACTACACCTTATTAATGTGAATCCTCAGAGGGTTAGCAATGAAAATTTTGAAACCGAGCTGAACATGGGTGGTATTGAGCATCCTGTAAAGATACAGGATATTCCAAAATAAAATTGCTGTCAATGTATATGATCTTGGAGGAGATCAAATTGCCCATTATTTTATTTCCGAGACCAAATACCAGAAGTACGTACATTTATTATTATACAAAGGTCATTACTGCCTAGTACGTAACCTAAACAGACTATTGCATGACCAAAGAAAACACAAAACTAAGAAGTAATTTTGCTTTAAATGCTTGATACCTTGCTATAGTGAGAAAGTGCGTGATGAGCATATGACCCTGTATAGAAACAGCATGTGCTCAAAAATCGAGATGCCCAAAGACCCTAAATTAAAATTTAAAAATTTATATAAAATGCAACGCGCACCATATGCGATATACCCAGACTTTGAATGTCTACTTGAAAAAATAAATGGTTGTGAACCTGATCCCAATATTTCAGCAACCACACCTTACCAACGCCATACTCCTTGTGGATATGGTTTCGTTGAAGAACATGGCTGTTGCAATGATAAGTTACAAATAGGTGAACCACAAATTTACCGTGGTGAAGACCCTGTAAAAAAAGTTTTTACATATGATAATTGAAAAGCCTGAAGCTTACCAAAATACTGACAAGCAAGCTAAGATGATAATGAGTGATAATGATAGAATGAAGCATAAGAAAGCAGTTAGGTGTTATTTGTGTGGTTGTAAGATGAACCCCAGTGATAAAGCCAAGAACTATTATCACATTTGTGGTAGGTACCGAGGCGCTGCACATTTAAAGTGCAATGTAGGGTATAAATTGACTAGAGATGTCACAATAATGTTTCATAATTTGAAGCGTTATGATGGTCACTTGATTATGCAGCAGTTAATTGAAGTGTGCACTGACCTAGGTCTTGAAATTGAGTGCACCGTTAAAGGGATGGAAGAATACTTATGCTTTTCCATTAAACGAAGATGTAAGATAGTATCAAACACTGGTCTTATATTATACCAGGCTGTTGACCCCGAACAGGAGGAGGATGGTGAAATTGGTTGGAAAATTAAGTTTATTGACACCATGCAATTCCTAACAACTTCTTTAGAAAAATTAGCAGACAATTTGACACAACATGGTGTCAACTGTTTTGCTGCAATGAAGCAATATTATTGTAGTAACATGGATTTGTTGCTACGTAAAGTATTTAGCCATATGAACATATGGATAACAGTGAAAAATATAACGAGATGAACTTAAACCAAAAACAATATTTTTATTCAAGCTTGACAGATAGTGAAGTTAGTGATATGGATTATGCGCATGCCTATGGTATTTGGAAACAAATGGGAATTTGTAATTTAGGAGAATACCATAACTTGTACTTGTGCACTGATGTATTATTATTATTATGTGATATATTTGAAAATTTTCGTATATTTTGTATTGATAAATATATGTTAGACCCTGTACATTATATAACGCTCCCAAGTTTTGCATGGCATGCTTGTTTGAAGCTTACGGGTATTGAGTTGGAATTATTGACTGATCCTGACATGTATACCTTCTTTGAGGAAGGTATACGTGGAGGAATGTCAGTAATTTCACACCGATACGCAAAGGCTAATAACAAGTACCTCCCAGAAACATATGATGTAACATTTTCAGCGATGTGTATAATGTATCTGGATGCAAATAACTTGTATGGCTGATCAATGTCACAAAAGCTGCCCTGCAACAACTTTACATGGTTGACACAAAAACAAATTGATGAAATTGACTGGTCAGAAGTTAATGCTGAGGGTGATACTGGTTATGTACTTGAGGTGGACTTGGAGTATCCCGAGGAGTTACATGATAGTCACAATGACTATCCTTTAGCTCCTGAGAGACTCCGAGTCACTGATAGTATGTTGTCAGAATATTGCGCTGGTATTAAACAACAGTTGAATGTAATGTCTGGTTCTGTTCAGAAACTTGTTCCCAACTTATTGAACAAACAAAAATATAAATGACGTATTAAAAATTTACAACTTTATTTACATTTACGTATGAGGTTGCGCAAGGTCCATAGAGTAATTTCATTTACTCAGGACAACTGGACGGAACCATACATTAGGTTCAATACTAATATGCGTAAAATGCAAAAAGTGATTTTAAAACAGATTTATATAAATTGTTAAATAACGCTGTTTTTGGAAAAGCCATGGAAAACATGGCTGCATACATTGATGTAAAATTAATAACTTGTGAACAAAAGTATAAAAAATTAGTAGCCAGCCCACGCTACAATATGTGCAGCATTTTTAATGAAAATTTAGTAGCTATTAAAATGAACAGACGAACTGTTCAACTTCGTAAACCAATTTATGTGGGCTTTTCTGTTCTTGATCCTTCCAAAACATTAATGTACGATTTCCATTATAATTATATGAAATGTAAATATAATGATGATTGTAAATTATTGTTTACTGATACTGATTCATTATGTTATGCTGTATATACTGGTGATATTTATAGATATGAGCGAAAACCAAGAAAACTTTGATACGAGTGATTATCCTTCAGGTCATCCTTTGTTTTCTACGCTAACCAAAAAAGTTTTGGGTAAGATGAAGGATGAGACTGCAGACACTCCTATTGAAGAGTTTGTTGGTTTACGCTCAAAAATGTATAGTATTAAGTGTGGTGGAATAAAAAAAGCGAGCTAAGGGGGTTAAAAAGTCTGACGACGGGAATCTAATGATGCGTTACACGTTCATCGGGGCATAGTTTCTGGTATTTTCACGGGAATGGGTACGCAAAAGTGGGCACAGCGGATCCGTTCAAGACTCAAACGAAAGCCTCGGACCTTGTGCCAATTATTCGATAAGATATTTAAAATCCTCTTTTAAAATGTTGAGTATTAATTTGCGATTTCTTAACGGTTCCGGAGTTATGGGCCGGAGCTGCAACTTTCAATTCCGAGTTTTCGGAATCGACAATTTCTTTTAGTTTTATCAACTAACTTAGCCAGCCAAAATGAACTCTGGTGGATGATAAAATTTTGTCGTTATTGTTTACCATGGTATTTCTTAACTTTCAAAACTGACAAATTTAATATCGGCCAGTATTGGCTTACAAACTTTAAAATTTTGCTACTTTGCTGTTCGCTATGGGGCGGACAGCCGACATTTTTGTAGTCCTTACTCTTGTGGACGGCCGTGACGGCCACTCTTTTCTCTACCGACAATAGGGACGAATTTCGCGGTCCTACCACGCGGGGTAAGGCTTTTCTCATGTATACACAGGGGCGTTCGGGGAGTCGTACCGCCCTACTTATTCGCCGGTCGGGTATGGCGCGAGCTCGCCAAACCCGATACCTATAAGAATACATATTTTCTATGTGCAAAGTCGCTAATCCCTCTCTAAAAACCAACCTAATCAAGAATAGATTACTCACGGATATATACACCTCAACAACCATGAATATCAAAGGTACAATAATCATAGAAATAACATGAAAATACAATGGAATTACATACAGATATGTGCCTATATGGCCATAACCAACGAAACGAAATTGGTATAAATATGGTACGATAGTTATATACACGGTTACTACAATACACATACGATTTAGCGTACAAATAGGATATACAGCATCAATATTAATAATTCAAATATGTATGTGCAAGGGTAACGATATAAATGGATATATAACGATCAATATATTCGTGTTACGGCGATACATAACGATTATATCAATAGGTACCTTTACGGCAAAACGAACGATATGGTTCAACAACAGTAATAATGTACAAATATATGCCAATGGGTGCCTTTATGGCAATACAAACGCTATATAATGCGACAAGTAATAGCAATAATATTGCAACAGTTACCCATTCTTGAAATAGTAACGATACCCGTTTCGATCACGAAAATTGTCGGCGGTGCAGGCCGAAATACTGGAAATACATGTATGTAGTTACATAGCGAAACTATCGGACCTAGTGATTCCTGATTTGCAATGTACTTAGTGATTAAAACTGAGGCGACAACGGGGACTTGCGCAGTCTATTCGCTTATAGGGAATTTGACACGCGGTTTTATTGGGTACAAAATGTAAACAATTTCAAGTCCGTTCCGACCGTGCACATAAATACCTTGATGCGGAGAAAACGGCTTCGTATCCTTTCTGAGCCATTCTCGTAGCGTATTCCACTTCTGGAGATATCCGTAGCTAAATTCGTAAATGTTGGCCATTAGACTGTGGCCAAGATTAACCTATCTCGTAACGATTCAGCATGGATCTCTTACAAATACTTCAAAATTATCATAAAAAACTCTTCTTAAAATGTCATGAATCATTAATCGATTTTAAAGAAACACTTTTGCGAGACAGTGACACTCTGAACGTAAATACTAAGATTTAATCAAGGTAAAAAGTACTAAAGTTCATTTGAAGCCTAAACAAAGTGATACTGCTCGCATCAATGTGAGAATGGATGTCTAACGCCTCTAGTAAAATATAAAATAACTAAATAAAAATAACTACCCCTGTTAGTGTTTATGAAAAGTTCCATTTGCACCACACAAAAACACGTGTCCTCAACGAAGGATTCTACTACTTATACCATGTCTGCACAACCGTTAGGTTCTTTGCCATAAATTACTGGCAATTTTCACTCACGCCAACACTCTTCAATACGTGCAGTTAAAGACAAATAAAAGCAAATCGTTCGAGACAAGCAATCTGAACTGAACAGCTAATATTTTACTGCTATTAATTCGCGAAAGATTTTTTATTTCCATCCGTACTATAACTATGACTTGCTCACAAAAGGCGGTACAATCAACGACAATAATTACCTGAGTATTCGATGGAGCTACGAAACACAACACAATGTAAATCGCTATCGGACATAAATTAGCGGACAAAATAATTCGATGATTGATTCGAAACGCTGCAATTTGAGCAAACATCATCATTGTAAAAATAATCGCCGGACTGAGCAAAGAAAACACGATGACGATCATTTGATAGACGATGTAGCCGCGAGAGATTGAGTCGTTGTTACCCACGACATGCTAGAAAATGTAACTTATCAGTATAAAAACTGGGTGATTTTACCACATATACACCTAGCGCAAAACCAAAAGTGGTGTGAATGCCTCATTTACGGTAGATGAACTACAGCCCATTGCAGTCGCAGAGCTCCTTTCGGGGGACATGCAGACCGTACACTAAGCCACAGCCTCAGCCTAAACTTCTACCGTGACATAGTTCACAATAGAAATAGTGTGCATCTACTGTAGTTGTAGCATTCAGCTTTACGCTTCCGTCTGCTTAGGTGTGCATCTCTGGTAAAATCACCAAACTATACGCTCTATATCAAACTGATCATTGCTCTACAATAATAATATTATACTATTTACGATACTACGGAGGCAAAATATGCTAATTCAACATTTTAACGCTTTCTGAGTTGAAATGTACATTCTGTACAAAATTTTGCGGAGGTTTCATTGGTAATATAAGCTAACTTCAAATAGTATTACTTTTACACTCTATGACAATAAACAATAAATGCTAACTACAGTGCGAGTTTGTCTTTTCAGCGGCCAAATGTGATAACTCTGAGTTAGCCCATTTTTCCACTACATATTCTTGACTAATTGCAACAATTTGCTATAGGCTGAAGAAATGATAACTCATAATTTGTCGTGTTTTGTCGTTTTAAGGGTTTGTTATAATAAACGTATGCTGGCTAATAATTTACCTTCAAATACCTAATAATGGTATGTTTTATGTTTCAGGATACTACGAACTCAATTTGATCGACAAGAAGGCTATATGAAAGATAATCGAAGCAAAAAAACTCATATACGCAAACGGACATGCTACTGCTAAAATAATGAAAACTATATTTTGTTCTGTTTCAGCAAATATGACTTTTAATTGATATTTCTTATTCTGCAAAACTATACTTTGAAATTCCAGCAAGCATGTGCTGCGTATATGTGTTTTTATTGTTTCGATTAGACTTATATAGTTAAATATGTCTATTAATGTCGGCGATTTCGTTTGGGTTCGTCACCATACTAAGAGGAGAACCAATCATTGGCTTGGTATCGTATGTGCTCCGGAAACGGCGCGTCCGAATGTCCTGCCAACAGCCTATTTATATGGTATTTTGGGTTCGTGAATGGATTCCAATCCACAACTGCATACATCAAAATTTCTTCGCAATACAATGCCTACGTTCAAAAAAGCTATTCAACATCTTCGTGCTTATTGCGTTGAGGAAGAAATCCCGGGAATACTAACAATACTAAACAACGTCTTCGCAGCTGATCAGTGCGACCCTGATGTTTCAGCCGTATTGGTTGGCATAATGGATCAAGTATCCACTGCAGCAGACAATGAATCAAAGTTACAACCAAATGATGCGATCGCTAACAAATATGCAGAAACGATACCAAAAGATGCTAATTTCACAGCCAAATTTCGACGCCTTAGTCGTACCACAGAAAGCAACAGCCGCGTCGTAGAGCAAAATAACAACGGAATTTACGATTGCGGCTCGAGTGATGACAACACAGATGAGGCAGAGAGTACCAACGACAACGAAGATCCAGACTACGACCACAGTGGTGATGATATAGATCCCCAAGAAAAAGTCTAAAACAATGTTCGACGCGATGACAATAGACTAGTCAACGCTTTGTGGTAGAAAGTGTTTATTCCAACGGTTGAGGCGACCGGAAACGTGGAAAAGAAACCGAACTCGAAAAGCCAAGTTGGAGCAAAAGTTTCCTAAGCCTGTTGTATACAGACATCATACGCCTTGTACGAACGAGGTTAGTAATGAATTTCGTCAACGCATATGTGTTCGTTTCTGGTCCACTGATTACAACAGACGCCGTGACTTCATTTCACGCCAAGTGAGGAAACGGGAAATCGTGCAAAGGTGATCTAAAACCCCAGACAAACCGAAAGGCGTACAGACAATGTCCACAGAATACAATCTGGAGTGCTATGACAATCACCAGGAAGCTGGTGTATGTACTGGCCACCGAGTGTGTCAGAACTTTTTTGTTGCGACCCCTTGCATTTCGCGGCAGACCGTGTACTCGGCTCTATAAAACAAAGGACCAAATAATGCGAACGAGTTGCCCGATCAGCGTGGATAACAACCTCCGAAAAACAAAACTTCCGAAGCGATAATGGAATCAATTCTTGCCCATATAGACTCTTTTCCCAAGATATGTCGCATTATACTCGTGCCAGACCTACGGTGGAATATCTTAGCTCGGACTTATCAATTCAAAAAATGCACGACCTGTACACAGAGAAATATCCAGATAATCCGGTGTCATACTTCATCTACAATCGCACTTTTAACAAAGAAAGGAAGCTATTTTTCTTCAAACCGAAGAAAGACATATGCATTATTTGCAGCAAATATGATAACATCAAAGCAGTTGATGTCGCCGAAGCGGAACAGTATAAACATGATATTCGTGATCCTCATCTGGAGAATAAGGGCATGGCAAGGGAGCTCAAGGATATTGAGAAAAATCGTTGCAAAGCAGATCCCACGTTTAAAGAAGCTACCTTCGATTTACAATTGTCTGGTATACACCTGAATCAGAGATTAGCTTATTCTACGACAAGCGCAAACTGTGCGTGTATAATTTTACCGTATTGAACCACGACGATCTCGATGGTTTCTGCTAGATTTGGCCGGAAACTGCGGGTAAACGAGGTGCAAACGAAATCGGCACTTGTTTATTGCAGTATCTACAGTCGCTATCTAATGGTGTGACGGAAGTATCGCTTTTTACAGACTCTTGCACTGGTCAAAACTGCAATTCAATGGTGGCTGCTGTGTTCCGTTATTCCGTTGACATTATCGAACATTTTCAGACAATCCGTCTCACATTTCTCGAAAAAGGCCATACGGTAATGGAGGTCGATAGCATGCATCACACAATCGAGCAAGGAAGCATAAACAAATTTTTTGCTACAGCGAATGGGTTGAAGTTGTGCGTAAGGCGCGCCGGAATAAGGATTACAAGGTGAGTTGGTGGTAAATGGAAAGGCTTTTAATTTAATACATCGCTTCATTCAACAACAATGGTTTATTCTTCACATGTTCGCTGCAGAGTAACTGAAAATGGTGTCCAAATTTCGATATTCCAAGTAAAGCGAGCATGAAAACTTATGAGCTCTGTATTCGTTTAGGTGCATCAAATGAACTATTCCACGTTCTGGAATTGTCGGGTAATAGCTGATAGCGTTATGAGATCAACTAGCGTCAAATAGAAATCTGTCAAGGTTGTAGAGTTTCTAAAATGTCAGCCTAATGTTTTGCGAGTCAACTATTCTTACAATGCCAACTCGTCTTCCAGCGTTCCTTTCGTCCTAAACGCGGCAAAGAGTCTGTTTTGCAGCGTGTGTACGCGGACGAATTGCCAATTAGCAGCGCTAAGAAACGTGATCTTCTAAACCTGCTGTCAAGCGGCGCAATTCCTCGGCAATAACGCGGATTCTATGAAAATCGAAAATCCGATTCTCAAATGGAACATGTTGTCCCACTGAAAAGCGACTCCGATGACGATTTATGACTAGGCGTAGGTAAAATATAACTATTCTTGCAATGAGTTAGCATACCTAATCAGCATTTTTTACATATCAAAACTAGCACCGTATAGAGGCAAAATATGCTAATTCAAATTATGCTAATCGATGCATAAACCATTGCATGAGTAAGGCTGTGGATCACATCGCTGTACGTTACGGTTCGTAACGTACAGCGATTTATGTAACATTTTTCGTGTTACCTTGCCCTCATTAACAAATATTCTAAAAAGTCGATTAACTCAAAACTTGAAAACGTTGAGTTAGCATATTTTGCCTCTGTAGTATTATCAAATGTAAAACCATTACATAATAAACATCGTTCGTAATGAACCGTTCCAAAAATTCCAGAGCAAATTGACCAAACAATTTTTGGTCGGAAAAGGGTTCTCACCATTTTAAGATACATATTTTATTTCATTATTATGCGGATGCTGTGGTATGTCTCAGCGTAGTAATACCCGTTGTATTGTAGTTTGGAACGGAAAAACGTGTCGGCTGTGTAGCTCAATGGCCAGAGCAGAGGCGCGTAAATCCTAAGCAATACAGACACGATTAAGGAAGATATATAAATAGTTAATACAGACGAGAATCCGTTAAGGAATTTTTATCACAACGGCAAATATTGTAAATGGGGCTGCAACATTATATCAACGATCAAAAACTGTGGACTTCTCACATATATGTTTGCTAAGTTAAAACATTCGCTCTCGATCACTTACTCAGACCTTCCCAATATATATGTATGTTTTATAGCAACTGGCAAACAAACTTTATAGTCCGCTAGCAAATCGACTGTGTTTGCAATACTGGACGGTGTCCACCTACGGCGTTGGTTGAAAAATTCGTTAAAGCCTTCTGGCGCGTAGGTTTCAGCATCAGCCGATGCCGCATACTCAATCCGATAACCTTGTTTCAGCAACAAAGTCGAAAGCCATCTATCTTCTCCTGAAAATGTACAGTTCAATTAATTCAGGTTTTGTTCAAAGTCCAGAATATGACATCCACGCTTTGAATAATTCAAATTCACATCCAGAATAAAATACAGTACGCGCCAGAAATGACTGTTGCGCCTCGAGGGAGCGAGTCAAGTGCGAGTGGGTCGCTCGAGATTTCGAAGCTATTTTTACTTAATAAATTCTATTTTTAGAAAAAATTTATTTCGAGCGAGTGACAGTCATTTTGGTGAGTACTGTATCCGAAATCCAGAACTTTTAAAACATTTGAGCTTCTAAGATCACTTGCTATTTGAATTACCCATTCAAATGATTATAACTTCGTAGGTTTAAATACGGACTAGGCATCAAGGAAATAGTATCATGTTAAGTTATAAAAGTCCCGCAATATTGCTAATTTCGACCCGTTTACTTACATGCATTCGCTTACTAAGCCACATATCTGAAATATTTCCATTAATTTGACACTCTAGTGTAATTTTTAAATAAACCTCTGTTACTCTAATTAATACGTTAAACCACAGTTCGGGAGGAACTATTTTCAAATTGATTAAATGCAATAAATCTTGCAATATATGGCAATGCCGTACACCGAGACATGGCACTTAACGCGGAACTCTTTAGTGTAGCTTTACTCTATTATTAATCATGTACTAACTCAAATTTTGTCATAAAGACCTGCAATAGTTAGCGGACAAAATTTCGTGACAATGACGATCGAACCAAACAACTTACGGTACTCGCCACGATTGACTGTCGCCATACGGGCCAGCGAGCAACAACCGAACAAAAACAAACTATAAAATTTTCAAAATGTTTCCTTGAGCAAGTTGTGAGCGAGCAGCGGTCAATTGTGGCCAGTATTGTATACAAGAACCCTCCTAAAACTGCACGTTTTTAATTACTATCCGTACGGAGAGCCAAAAACAAAATGACTAATAATACCCAGATTCATTCAAATCTATCCGGAGTACCCGAACTCTGTTGAAAGTTTTAGTTTATTACACACGACATATTGCAAGGTCTATACCGGGCCAGAATTGTGAACAAAATTGTAGGCTATTCCATATCTTGGACAAAACTCAAAATTTTGATTTGGAGCAAAAATGACGGCGTTATGGTATTTTTGTCAAAGCCATGCGAATTGACAAACCAAGCCTAGTTAAAGTACCAAAAGTTCTATACATATTTGTAGGATTTTACTATCCGATAGATATGCACATTTGTAAATTAGTTAATCACCTTTGCTTTTTTGAAAAACTGTTTTAATTCTGCCCGTAAAAACCCCGAAATAACACGAATTTAAACAACCAAAATTTTAAGACAATCATTCGGCAAACCTAAATTCTACGTCTAAATGACAGAACGGCTTTCAGACATCATTGTCAAAATTATTGTAGTTTGCGGAAATAGTCTTAGTCACTGTTCTGTGTACGCCCAAAACTGGGGTTTCAAGCTATTCACAAAGTAAACAAAACATCAATAAGACCACTCACTCATGGTAGTAGTCCAGTCACAAAATTAGAGTGCTGTGCTTCAAATCATTTTTAGCAGCTTAGGAACTCTTTCTGAGATAAAAATCCACAGCCAGCACCGTCTCACTAAACTAAATCATCCCGGTGTCGTCACACTTTACAGTTACTGTCCACCGGGTGGTATAATACTTCTGTCGTAAATTATTGTGAGAGTTTATGGTCGGGTGTGATAGCTGTGGCTCATAGCTCAAGAACGGCTGCTCTAACAAAAATTCTCGTCAACAAAGATATAGCATTAGAGGTGAGATTTCCGGTGCCTCTGGCAAAAGTTATACGCTAAGGGACCCAAATGATTCAAATCAAAAAATCTCCAATCCCTATAGGTTTTATGAGAATTTGATAACGAAAAGGTATAACTATACTGCTACAATATAAATAATCGATGAACAAAAAATAACAAAATCCTTCAGTGTGATGAAGAATTATGAGCAGCCACAGACGGACAAATAGAATTTTTGCTATATTGAACGCATCTTGGGGAAAACTCCGCATGGTCTGTTTCAATCAATTAACGCGTCAGAGACTTATGTTTGCATCCAGTAATTTATTATCAACAATATTATGCGTTTCGAAAACAACAAAACAAAATGTTAATAAATACAAATTATTTTCTGAGGAATGGCTTGAAAAATTACATACGCATTATAGGCAACCTTAAACACGAACGCACCATATAGTAGCTGGACCTCCTGCAAATAGAATAATTTTGCAGAAAGAGTTTACAGAAAGAACTACATTATAGGTAAACTTATGCGTCATCGACAATATTTTAAGAACTACCTACGTTATACTTTACAGCCTGTATTTCGGATGCTGTTGTTGTATTTAATTACGCTTTTAATATTAAAATAAATTTAGCTTACAACACTATGACAGACACAGTTTATAATTCCCCGTCTCATACAGAAATTTTACGAGGACGCATAACAAACCAATAATTGCCTTATTAATAATCACGCTGCCATTCGCTGCTCACCAATCCTGGACATGCTATCACAACTAGGACGCCTAACCTAGAAGTAATAATGTTCCGTTCGCTGAATAATACATTTCCAATTAAGAATAAACTGCTAGTAAAACCTTTGTCTAATATGACCAAACTGTCAAAATTTAGTTTTTTGTCCGCTAAAAAGGCTCGCGAAGTTTATATTTGCAAAGTGGTTGTTTTACTAAACCCGGTTTTAGGGTATTACAGAAAGTAGGTGACCACCCCGAAATTCATTTTCCATCCATACACCGGCATCACTAAAATTTTGTATCGAGTGAATTTTTTGGAATATAGTTGCTGATATAAAATTCTGCTACTACTCTCTTGCTAACCGACAAATATGTTGCCATTTAGCGGTAACGTTTGGCATAAAAATAAATGTATTTGTACAGGATACTGACCAACATAACGAATGTTCACCGGCTAATGCGATTAAGGGCCGCCAGAAAGAATAAATCCTACGTTTTTTAATAGTCAAGACATTGAAAATACAAATTGCAACACATTTATTAAAGCCTCACCTTGATCGTACTGAACATAATGACGTGGCTCTTCTGATACCTTTGTATATTTCTTCATTACATTATCGTCCATTAGAGCCGATGCGCTAAAATATATCTTTTTCCATAACTGTTGTACCTAGCGATGTAAAGGATAATTATTTGCAAAAAAAACAAAAGTTACTCTGTAAATTAGCTATACCAATCCTGATAACGTATAATTTGCTCGTAGTAGGCCTAACTTACTGGTTACCAATGCTGACTATACATATTCTTGTTCAAAATTTATTCGCTGATTTTGGCTACATAGGACGTCTCACAGTGTAACAGATTTCAAATCACAAACAGGTCAGTCATTTTCTCAGGGAAGTGGGACAGTGTAACCGATTGTTGATGAGGAACAATTGAAAGTATGCTAGTGTCGCACTGCATTGTTCCTGTACCTTGCCATACTTGATGATGTCATGACAAGGCTGAACACGTCAATAAATGAATGTCTATCGGCGCTCGCTGTAGACTTTACCGAAGACTGTTATGACCATAGCGTATTTTTATTTCCGTCGATACCTGGCTTCTTGAAATTATCGAAATTACACCTGTGGCATGACTTAGGGGTGCCCAGTTCTGACCTAGTGGAACGGAAAAAACTCCAGGCGCGATTCCCCGAATGTATCTGGGAGTCCCGAGTCAACTGAGGAGACACTAAGGTACTGCATCTGCAAGAAAACGCCAAAAATTGTATTTTAGCAGCTGATTGCTATTGCACTTGCATTAAAAGAGGGACGTTAACGGATTTTTAGCCCTGTCCTTAGAAAGACTGATTTTTAGACAAAATATGGAAGAAGACAAATTTTTGCTCCACAAAAATTTAACAGGGTAATTTTTGTCGCGCAGGAAAATAATCTTGGTGTACTTGATGAGGTATGAACTGGAGAAGCTTAAATTTACCTGGAGCATAACAGGGAGGAACCTGCAGGACATACCTTGGCCCGTCCACAGCCTTGTGAAAAGTGATGGGAACTTTAAGGGATCCTCGGAGAAAATTCCAAAATGAGGGGTAACAAAATCTTATTCTATACGCTACATATATCCATATTTTCATGTACTATTGCTTTCGAAAAAAATTTCCAGGCTATGAACCAGAGTTTTAGCGTTAAAAATAGTTTTAACATTTAAAAATATTTACCGTACAGAAAACATGATTTTAAAGACATTAATAAATCATGAAGTAAGTTGAATATGGGGTTTCAGGTTAGTTGGTGGGGGCGAACATGAGTGAAAATTGCACGAACGAGGAGAAATTCCGAAAGTGGGGTATCACACTCCCCTATTTGGTGATGCCAGGATACTGTTGCCTCGCTTACACCACCATTCATGAACTCAAAACTGAATATCAAAGTATTAGTCTGCCAATTTTTCACATTTTCAGAACTACGTGTATAAGAAGCACCTTAACGACACCAGTGGCATTCTCTTCAAATTTGTTGGGATCTGGGCGATTTTTGACTAAGAATGTGATAATGTAATATCATGTTAGGTATTTACCTACTAAAATGTTATTACAAGGCACGGCTTACCGAAACAAGCTGAAACAGCCAGGACTGCATAGGACACATCCGAAAACGTGCTCTGCAGCTTTTTGAAACCAATGGGCAATTGCATATTCAAACTTTTGATACCATACCATTATACCTGCAACAGGACGTTTTCACGAACGGCATATAAGCGAAACTTTGCGAAAATAAATGCAAATATAGATGGAGCATACAAAATGCGACAAAACTATAACTGTAATCGAGAATAAATTACAAGATTACAAAGAAAGTTGTGTTGTTCTGCAGAAACCGAACAGCGCACAAGAATATATTTGCCAAGGCATAATTATCGTGTTATTGTTATTCTACGACTATGAAAAATATTGCTAAGCTTAAAATAATATTTTGATGTTTCCTTGATTTTATCGATTAACATGGCGTGTCTGTGGGTAGTGTCGGTCCGCCAGTACCATGTTTGACAATGCATCACAGATCTTCTACGCAGTAATACATTCAAATATACCAAAATTTAACAATTTATGATAGCAAAAAATTACACTGTTTTAGCCCCTTTCAGCATCTTCTGGTTGGAATACATGCTGATTCATTAAAGCAATGCAGGAAACACATTAACGTGTCAAACAGATTAGAGTGTTAAACGTATCTAGCACAATAAAGTATACACCAAGAATACAACATGCGCTCATACAGGAAGCAGTTTGTTAGAACTCTGAAAACTTCTCACCTTTTGGAGGGTTACTTTTTAAACCTATGCACAAGCGTTGATAACGGACGCTCTGACAAAGTATTTTACCATAAAGCAGATGCTCTGATCACCGTTAAAATACAGGTACCGATGCCTTCTCCATTTGGTCAAAATTTTGCTAGGGGTATACTGTTGAGGGTTTGAACCAGATATACGAAACGAGGATTGCCAACGGTTGAACATAGGTGCCTCGAAATTTAACAACAAAATTCAGTGTTTTTCAAGAAAAACCCCTAAAATATTTAACAAATTCCCTCAAAAATTCTGCCAGAACTACTAAGGCTAAAAGCGACATTTAAACTAATTTTTACGTTGTGATATAATTTTTAGTTCCACAATTAGATTTCAATGAAAATATTGTCAACTCTTGTGTCAACTGGTGGTTTTTACAGGCGTGATGCACAAAAATCGCCAGGGCCATTGAACCATGGAAACATATTTCGCCATTGATCTTACGTTTGTTTTCTCTCAGAAAAACACATCGAATAATGCCACGGGCGCCAGTCCACGCCAGATCCCGTGCAAATATGCACACTACAAAGCCCGATGCAGCAAGGTAGAAGAAATTTAAATGACACTATTCTTCTATAAGTGTTGCAATTTTAGCCTCATTTCTCCCCCTAAAAGAGGCCTGACACATTAAAAGAGATACAACTAGACCAACAGAACCAAAAACTTAATGCGTAAAATAGTCCTATAGTCCCTTGACTCGTCATAACAAGCAGTAATTAATCATTATTTGACGTTTTCTGTTAATTAGTTAACAATAAATTCAAAAATAAAGCACCAAGATATAAATTGTGGGCAAAATTCAATACATTGCTTCGTTACAAAATGTTTATAATTATGTTACCAATAATATTTATGCAACGGGTTTGTGAAAACAAAAAATAAATTTAATAGTATAACTTTGAAACACGTAATTATGAATAAGCACAATTAAAACGAGTACACAGACGAACAGGCTTCGAGAACTATGAGCACAAATCAGTAATTATTGTGGACTTAACTGCCTAGAAAATTTTAAGTATGCCACCTAATTTTTCCAGGCGGCATGAAATCGAAGAAACACCATGTTTCTAGTAGTTTGTTCTGTTTCCCATCCCTGCAAGTGTGAAAACATGGGAACGCAAATTTTTCAGTTTCGGCTGTACTATAATATAGATATTTTGCAAGTGCATAGCGGTTTGTAAAAATTGACTTTCACGTATATCACATTTGTTATGTATATAGTTATAGACTATTAACACATAGCAATGCAATTCCCATGAATCTACTAATAGACACGTGCTTATCGCCTTCTTATTTAATGACAATTTGAATGAAATAAAATTAATAGGTAAAACAATTCAAAACAGCTGGCTTCTAGAATGTAACATGGGGTCCCTTGCATTTTTGTCTCCCTCTGACAATAAAACTGGTGCCCGCGGCTCGAACCCCGGGCTAAATATTGAGCTATCCTGGTTCAATACCTTTAGGCATTTTTCTTGCCGCAGTAAAAAGACTTCCAGTTGACAAAAATTTAAAATATTTTTCCAAAACCCCAATGTGAGGCTAAGAACTCGATTACGTCACGCAAACTTACTTCAGCAGTTCGTTTTAGCGTTAGTATAAACGTCTTTTTAGCGGTTCTGGGATGAATCGTTACCTGATGTACCTTTTTCGTTAAAACACTGTATTTTCCATATTGATGCTCCCTCCATTCAAACGAATATGTCCTGCATTTCATGCACGCCGATAAAATTTTTTGCGAAGCCAGAGCATTTTAATAAGATTTGAGCTAAGCGTAGAACACCATCTTTCCATGTTTGAATTTCAAAGTTATAACATATAGGAAAAACCATTTTCGAAATAGAGATGAAATAATCAATGAGTAAATATAACCAGTTTTCCTGGAGGTTTTACAAAAAGCACTAATACCAGCATACCAGTTCCAATCGGATGAATTCGGCCACACGCTGAACCAAGTCGTCGATGTTTTTTCATTAAATCTACCAGTTTCTGAACAGAGGCAGGTGCAAATTTCGAATCGCCATCAATAGCCAATAAAAACGTATTGTCGGCGAGAGTTTGCTTACGACGAGGATCCGATATCAACTCCATAATTCGAAAGCCCAACAAAAAGTACATGTACATTACCTACAATAATAATTTGATACTTTTGAAATGGCTATAAAAACGATTCTAAATATTCACGTTTTTTAATGTCACCCTATAAATAATGTTACATAATACCTAAGAAACTTAAAGTTCATATGAAGTGGAGCAATTATTAACCAATCGCTCATGTAGCTCTGTCAAACAGCGTTCTGCGAGACAAGTACCTAAAGCGGTAATAGCAGAAAGTTTTATAGCACATTCTAAGTACGCCAGCTCCATATACAATAGATCGAAGCGCATTTTGTGAAATTATAATAAAAAATTTAGAAGTAACGGTAAACAATAATTATTAACGTACGCGCCAGAAACGAAGTGGCTCGCTCGAGATTTCGAAACTAAACTAATAATAAATTTTATATTTAAAACAAAATCACTTCGAGGGAGTCGCGTGTAAGCGATAATCATTTTTGGCGGGTACTGTACATTTCAAATACGGCAACTCGCTGCGCTCATTGCAATCCACAACCGTACCAAACGTTTTCGATATAGTTGACTAAAGTGATACCAATAGGAGACCATCTTTTTATATAACCTTTCCCAATGCATCTGACATGCGCACAGTGTGGGGACCCCCCCACCACTTTCCAAATCCCCTATGTTCGCGAGATTTTTCCTCATGTCCGACGCCCACTCGGCCGAAAGTCCCCATGTTCAACTAAATCCAAAATTATTTTATACCTGAGAATTTATGTTTTTGTTTTTAAACGTTAATTATTACCACTATCTATAATGCTAAAACGTCGGTTTATAGCTTGAAAATACATTCATGGCAGTAAAACTACATAAAATATTTAGTATATTAAGCAAAATTTATCCCCCGATCACTTTGAAACTTTTTTCGAGAATGAACATGGGGCCCTTCGAAGTTTCCCCGTTTTTGCGGAATGCTGTGGACAGGCTAGTGCATGTCAGCATTAATCACTAACTTGACTCCATCGTTTCTTGTGCCGAATTTTTGTTTTGTCTTTTAAATGAACGTAAAGTTTCGTATCGCCAGGCAGCGTCCAAACCAAACGACCACCATACGGAACACTGAATTTGACTGGAGGCCTTAGTCGAAGTGGCACTTTGTGGACGCTACTTTAAAACATATTAATAGTCATTATTATGAGCTTAATTTGGCTAGTGTGCATAGCGACTTTTGTTATAAAAGAGTGTTTACTTGAAACTCAGGAAGGCGATAAAAGTGCATTTACTAATTAACCATTATAATTTATATCTAAATTCATTAAAATAAGAATTTCACGACGTTATTAATACTAGTAATGGAACCGCATCAGTTCGAACCACGTGTCAGCGCGGTCTATATTCAAAGAAAATTGAAAACTTATAAGCACATTCTTTAATCATGAATACTAAATGGTCACACTCTTGATATCAGACTATGATTACAATACACAACACCCAGTGAGTTAGAACCAAAGACGGTGCAGCTATTGTATGCATTACGGTAATGTTATCTGTCATACGTTTCAGTCTCGTTTACAAAATTTGGTCATCTACACACATTTTAAGCGCTTAATACAAAAATTGAATATGACGACGTGCGGATTTGAACAATTTAAAAATAATAAAACACAATCATGTACCAAAATAAACTGCTCTACTTAAAAACTTTAAGTAAACTGTCATTTCTACAACGAGGTTGAAATCATACCGCTGACGAAGCATACAAAGTCCAAACTTAAATGGAAGTCCGCTGTGAGAACACTCAAAAAATGTAACATCGCGGCCAAAGTCAAGATGAAGGGCGTAAGCTATTTGACAAGGACCCTTAAAACCCGTTTTGCGCCATTTTGACCCATAAGATGGGGTCGAAGCCGTTCGTGTTCAACTAAAGAGCACATCATCATCATCACATTTGCTATCGAATAAAATTTTTTATCGAAATCCATCCAACCAAATATGAGTTATAAATGACGGACAATAAAGAAATTTTCCCCTAGCTTCGTGGAAATTCCGCTGGCTTCGCTGCCTCAGTTTTAATAAATTTATTTCCTGAGCTAAATATCAGCATTTAAGCCCACACCCCGATTGCTGCCGCGTGAGGCAAACACACCGAATGACGATTTAAAACAACGCAATCAACGCGCTTAACAATTTGACAACCCTATCTTCCACTAAGACAGGAACGAACCCGCTTTTAATAGAAGCTCTGACAATAAATTTAACGTTTCGGCCTATTTTTAAACTTCGTCAATAATCCTAAAATAACTGTTCTGTAAAAAATGTTGTGGAGCAAAGTTTTGCCTCTAAGTTAGAGGATTTCTAAGAATTAGGAGATTTCTAACCTATTTGTGGGAAAAGTTATAACTGAGAGTTAACGAAAAATGTCAAAAAATCCAATTTGTGTATGATTAGGGAAATTAGAGCAAAAAGTGAACACAAACGCAGCATCTATGTGCGCGAATAAATTCTCTTACGTGGCAGTACAAACTGTCAAAATCCATAAAATTGGCGGTGAGTTATTTATAGGTGACACACAAAAAAGAATTCTTGCACTGTTGAATGCTATCTGAGGAAATTTCGCTCGTGGCGGTGGCTCAGTTTAGTTATAAACTGAAAGTAATAACGAAACTTTCTTATAAACATAGTTGACATAACTGGACCCAAGTATAGGCGCTGGTGCGGCCCATGCAATAACCGCGGTAATAAATAATGTTATACCTCGCGGCAATATTTATGACAGACACCAGTTGTTCGACATATGAATTAGGCACTCTTTCACCCATAATTTCATCGACTGACCAAGCGTCGTCGAAAAATATATGAGTTTCGAGTTCGTAGAAATCTGGATCAAGTACTTTTAGATATTTCTGGGCATTTTTCCGCGCACTTTGGTCTTCGTCCATCCTAGAAGTAATATTCGATAACATTAGATTAGATAAGATTTAACTACACTGGGCTAGAAACACAGCGGGAACATGCCATGATAACATTACTAGAGAGAAATATGCTCTTAGCGTGAAAGGAAAACGACAAACTGAACTGCGCGGAAAAATGCTTTTATGCTGCTCTAAAGGAAACGTTCTAAGTTTATTTTATCATTATAGTAGCGGTGAAGCTCAAATTATTACGACAGTCAAGATAATTGAAAAATGCTCTGTGTCAATTTGTAGCTAAGGTATTTTGGAAACGTTAGAAAAATTTCCTGAACCCCTGCAGCAACCTTGTTCAATTTTTATAGGTTCGTTTATAGGTGTATATAAAAGAAATTTTATTTATAAATGACGATAATACAATTAAAAAGGGGTTCGCCAACTCCTAACGTAAACAACAGACTTATTGTTTGCACTGGAGTATGAAATTACAGTAGAAATCATTATGAACGCAACATGCCGCAACACAAAAACTATTCAAGGTAACATCAACGATTGCAGGTACTCTCAGATTACTTTAACCATACAACATAAAATTTGCAAAATGGAGTTTTTCATTTATTACTGAATAAATTTATCCTAAAATATATCAACTTGTTGTCCAGCACAATATACCTACAGCAATATTTATTGTAACACAAACTTGAAAACCGATTGGCGGAATTTCTAAAATGTTTTTACCATTCAATGCGTTACAGAATGACGTATACAGTAAAAATTATTTGCCTGTATCTCCTTTTGTTTGCAAGCAGGAGTTTACAAAACCATAATTTCGGGCCAAAATCGGTTCCGGTTAAGATGTTATCGTCTATAACCTAGTAAGGAGCAAACATAAGGCTTTCAAAATTTTCCAAGTTATGTGGCGTAAACCAAGTTACCTGTAGTGATGACATAAACCGAATAAGTCTTCCGAATAAGTTGCTGTATATTATTCTAACTTGAGATTGCGTTTGAGCGGAGCTCGGCGAAGCGTTTTTATTTTCTGTCTGGGAGCAAAAAAGCCGGTGTCCTTTCGTCTTTCATGGATCTCAAGAACCACTGAACCGATTTATTTTTTTTGTTTGAAAGCCTATCATGTCAGAGTGTGCACCTGATATTTGGGATTAAAAAATTTTGAGCGGTTAATTAGTAATAGCTAATTAGTTAAGCTTATGCAGCTAAAATAGAGAACTTTGCAATATTTGTGTTATTTATTGAAATAGAATCGTTTCGATCAAACCATTATAGGTTTTTTGGGTCGAAGAATTCAAACATAATATTTTTACCAGTGATAAAGCCCTATGCAATGTAGTTACAATAACATAAAATTGAGTACATTCGTAATGCCACAGCCCAAGCTCCGCTCACAAATGTAGTTCCACTACCGTCTAGTTCCAATTTGGTTCGAACATTAATATCGCATACACCATTAGCTTGCAAAATTAGCTATTTCCGTTCAGTCGCACCAAAAAAACTAATTTTCGTGACGAGACTTTTATCTACATTAAACCCTGTTATAAACATCAACACCAAGCCCCTGTTTTTTCCAATTAATAACAGAAAGCTAATTAGCATTAGCTTCTTGGTTATAACCTAAGTTAAATATATTATTAATGTAACAAAACATCTATAAACCACTACAGCGATTCCCTTGACCTAGTCAAGGGTCATTGTAGCTTTTGACTGTATTTAAAAATATATATTTATTCATTGGAAAAAGTCTAATAATACAACGAAATGGAAAAGGGGTACAAGTCATCAACAATTGTCTATTGTAGGTTTTTCGTAAGCTGAATACGATGGTGTGGATAACAAAAATTTATATCCTTTGGGGATTTCGAAATTATGTTAGCGATTTACATTTCAAAATACTGTTTTTGAGTTCAAAATTTCAAAGTCCCCATCCTTTAACGTCCTCTAACAAAATCCATAGCCGCCTAATCTAAAACTGTCTAAGTTTCAGCCTATTAGGAAATTTAGATACTGGAGAAGCCAAGGCCCAAGTCAAACTAAGGGTGTGACGTTATGTACTTAAAAAAGAAGAGGTTAGTGAGTTGGCGCGTTCGGGGGCGGGAGCCCACCGATTTATAGCACAGGAACAGGGAATAAACGAAATCGAAATTTACCGGAACCGGAACCAGCAGCCGGAACCGGAACCAGCAGCCGGAACCGTCCATTCAAACCGGATCCGGAACCTGGTCTTCGAAATTTATATATAGTAAAACAGATGAAAAAAGAAATTAACGTATATTGGATTTAAAATGCATTAAAATACCTTTTACATTAAACTTAATGTATTACGATGGCATTATTGCCTTTCTGAAACTTTACAGAGACTGAGGAGGCTAATAATGTTTAATTATCGATCAGTATGTCGGTTTTTCGACACCCAGACCAAAAATGCTTTTCACTATACGCCCTTGCGTATACTGCGTCAAGATGAATGTGCTTACAACGCAGGGAGCGTAGAATAAACACTTTCGCTCTGTTCCCAGTCGCCTCCCATTACTACACATACGGTTGTTACATGTTGTTCTGTAGGAAACTTGAAATTATTGGTTTATATGATTCAAGAGAAATTAATAGATAGAAAGTAATTTTCTGATCCGTGGTAAGAGACACTGTTTAAGTTAGCGTTGGACAAACAGTACACGTCAGTTAGATGATAATGATGACAACTTCCTAATCAGAATGCTACAAATGAGACAAACTGTGATGCCGCCCGCACAGTTTCAATAAATACAGTTCATTACCAAAAAAGTAGTTTCCGGCTGCGTTGCGGATAACGTTACTTTACTTCAATTTAGCGTGATTTACGAAGTTTACAAGCGTACTGGCTGGTCCTTGACGCAATTTATGTTAGCCAAGCATACCCTAAGTACTTCTACGTAAGCCATACTCTGTTACCCTGTTGGATAGGTTTAATTCGAACGTAACCCGGAGATTTCTGAATCTGCAAAATAGCTGCTACCAGCATCGACTTGGCTTTGATTTGTTAACAAACTCCTGCAGGTTAATATGAAAAATTTCTACTGAAATGATGTGCCCTACTTACGTTTCACAGGGCAAATTGCTTAGTGAATCCTTTCTTTTGCTTGGTTGTATCGGAGCTTGATCATTGTTTAATATATATTACATATGTTTGGGTCAGAGATGAAGCAAAAATGTGTTAAATTTCAAACAAAATTTTTAAACCTGAATTCTGGTTCCGGTATGGTTTTTGCCCTTTGCCGGAACCGCAACCGGAACACGATTTTCGCCGGAACCGAAATTCCGGTTATATACTCCCTGCACAGGAGTTATATAGAGACCTCAGCTTAGATTAAAGCTCAGGCTTAGCATATTGCGGACGACATACCCTGCGCATCGCTTACGACTTTCAGCTCGACTCCGAACGAAGCCATAAGGTTCGTAGCCAAGGGGTGTGGGAAACCGGGTCGAGCTCCTCTTTCTACCTTGCGGGCTCCCAGTTAAGGATGATAGAAAAGCGTAGTACATATCTAGAACGCCAGGTCTGGCTACACTGTGCCCCACCTAGCAAATCCTGTGCTACCTTCGCCAGCCTCTGGCTACGCCACGGGAACCTATAGTATTCGGCCACATAGGAAAACTCCGGTCAACCACTAATCCGCAACGCAGTCAAAACAACACCACTTATACTTTAAAACCATTTTATACAACACCTATCATCATATATATTTATAATAGAAAAAAACAATACAAAGCTCACTGCCGTAATTTCAACAACAGCATCTACCACACAATTGTTCGTGGCTACTTGGTCTAGTGGTATGATTCTCGCTTTGGGTGCGAGAGGTCCCGTGTTCGATCCACGGAGTAGCCCACCTATTTTTTCCAATTTGATTACCTCCCTTTTTCATTCCATTTTATTTGATTACCTCCCTTTTTTCGTTTTAATGAGTACTCAACTTTTTCTTATTGCTAATAAGTAACTTCTTATTGCTAAGTAACTTCTTATTGCTAAGTAACTTCTTATTGCTAAGTAACTTCTTATTGCTAAGTAACTTCTTATTGCTAAGTAACTTCATGTTGACCGTATCAATAAAAAAGGGATCTTATTATAACTTAACAATGCATTACATAACATCTAAACACCACATATAAAATATACCTTTTATAATTTGGTGGAGGCTCTGGCATTTTTAGGCACCCCTGGGAAAAAAGGCTGCCTAATTCTGCTCGTGCCACCGCGGCGAAGTATTCGACTTTCCACACAATCAACCCCTAACTGACATAAAAATTGACAAATTTTCACTAAAATACTATTATGTATATATTAACTCACAAGCGAGGGTGAAACGGAGCGAGTGTGGTTTCATTTTCAAGTTATTTTGCTTAATCACCTGTAACAGCTGTTTGATTTATATACCACACTAAAATCTGGTGAACCCTGAATCAATTGAAAATCCTAAACCCATCAAAACAACTGACAACGCAGTAAGTATTTGTGTTGGTCTCTAGATAATCAAACCATAGGTAATCAACCTACCGAAAAACCGAAATAGGCAATAATTGATGGTCTGTAAGCAGTACGTAACCAAATAACAGAAGACAGACTATATTATGAAAAGCGGGTTCATCGACCCTAAACCATTGAACACAAATGAAAAATCTTGAATTATGCATGCTGGACTCAAGAAAACTAAATAATCATTTCGCCCTTCAGAAATACCTATATATAGATTGTTGATGCACCACACTCAATACATAATCAGACAAATGAAAACGCACATTTTGGAAATCGTGTTTGTCGGCCGTAAAATGCTTTGAAACTCTATGAAAATGTATCTCTGGCAAAACTTTCAGCGAATGGAGAGGAGAAGCCAGCACAAATAACTCAATGCAAGGGTTCGTTACTGCAAGTAAAGACTTAGCATTCTGGACTTACTTTTAGTCCATTGTAGATAATACCTGATCAATTACGACAATTACCTACTGTCACCAGACACTTGACCACACATTTCTACAAATTACGCTTACTGACTACAAACTAAGTCATTTTTATATAAATATTATTATTATGGCCTGTACTACAGTTACGCTTCTTTCTCATTTATTCTCGAACATGAATCACACCAATTTCTTTGAAAAACGTACCTAAAAATCGATTTTAGCATTTGTGTCATTTCGTTTGCCGTTTCGTGCCAACACGTTGCACAAATGTATATTTTTGTTACAGCGTCTACGTTCGAATTTGCCATTGATAAACTGGTAAGCGACTGAAGTCCGACGGATGGCTCGGTCATTGTTTCGGCCAAAACCGATACATTGTCGTCAACATCACTCTCGGGTGACAAATGCTAATAAAAAATTACTACCGTTAGGTATTATAGACCCTAGGTCTTAACAAATCAAAGTTAACTAAAAATAATTGATGGTAAACTTCAGAACGGAAGCAGCAATGGACATCCGATGAACAGCAAAATGCAGTAACGTCCAGGCATCCAGCATGTGCTTCAGTAGAAATACATCTTGTAAAATGCATAATTTAAGTTAACAGCCCCGTTTTTGTAGAACTTGATAAAAGATGTGTCATTTTGACTAAAATTTTCACGAATGACTTATCTTACGTGCATAGATATACTACAAGCTGCACTTCCACAATAATTTTGCGGACTAGTAAGGCTGGTAAAACTGATATTTTGGCTCAAAATATGCGCAATTACGCAACTGGTCTTTACGACGGTAACTCGATTATACGTTGCATAAGCTTACATACGAGACTTCAGTAACAGTGTTTTCACGTTTGTGAGATAATGTGCGCTGAAAATTATTATTAAATCGTAATAAAGTTCTAACCTCTGTTTTGATTCGATGTACATTTTGTCGTCGCCGGTTAAGTGTTAGGGAAATATCGACCAGCATGGCGTTAAACATGGGCAGCAGGAATAACCTAAATAATGCGATAAAAACGAATTTAAATTTCATACCTCAAAAACAAAATCGATGTCTAAATATGTATCAAGTGATAAAAAAACCTGCTGTACAGAAGTATTAAATTAGCTAAATATATTTTACCTTGCCTCTCCTGGCAAAACGATGTACCCCACGGTTCGTAACCCCTGGCAAATTTTGCCTGTCCCCCCCCCGTACAACGCCTCTTGGCAAAAATTTTTGTTTCCACTAGATAAAAATAATGACGTCATGCCGAAATTTGTACTAACATTAAGCCTTGAACGCAAGAATTTTGTAAATTTTGTCAAAATTTGTTTCAAAATCGCTTTTTCTCTCCATCAAAGGCATTTTGGAAGCGTTTCTGACATGATTATTAATCGTTTTTCCTAGGCTAAATACCCCCTGGCAAAATTGCTCCGGTTCATGCCCCTGGCAAATTTTTCAGTGAATGGAGAGCCCGTTTACATTATTGAAAATTTCTATTTAATAAACACTTGCCTAAATACTTGGCCACTGAAGAGCACTATTGTATTGTAATTCTGAATGATAGCGACAGCGATATCAACAGACGGCGAGGAAATGCATCACCTAATAGCAAAATAAGTACTGATCTCGCTTGTTACCCCACTAAAATGACTCAAAGTAAAAAGCTTAGTCCCAACTATTCTGCAAGCTACATCCTCTCTGAGCTAGCAAAATTTCACTGGTAAATCACTAAAGGCGGAAATGTTAGTCACATCCGCAACCAAATATAATAATAGTAACGTACGTATCGCTCTGAACCAATCGACCAACACTTTGATGAAAAACGTGTAGCACAGTCCACACATAAGCTAAATACCAGAGAACAGCAACACAGGCAAGTTTTGGTCCGAATATCAAATCGCGGAGCAACGAGGAATAGTGACAGTTCCAGAAAAATGTCGACGGAAATACTGATGCAAAAACACACTGAGAAGCTCGCTTGCTTTCACAAATCCATGCTAGGACTACAATAGTCACCGGAACGACAAGAATGACCGGAATCGCATGACCAAATCTTACCATTTTTACCTGAAAATGCACGATATGTTAGTCAAATTTTCAACAGGTAACAATGCCCTTGGTTCACTGATGTGTCGTCAAGATTGTGAAGACGTGTGGAACTTCTTTGTTGAACAATCTGTATGTCAGCTTACGGAATGCAAAACACAAACATATAATGAATGACCAGACACAGGCGCATAGTCGTCTGGTCATTCCACGATTCGCCAACACATACAAATTTTAGTCACGATTTTTGTATTATTAAAGTACTACTAACCAGAAATGGGTGCTGTTCGTTTGAAGTTCGCTCAAATTTCACTCGATGTTTGCTCTGGAAATTCCAAATTTTGTTCCACACGTGTTCTGATTTTGCGGGATCTGTTTTCAAATTTTTGGTGCATTCATGAATTTGCTCGAAAGCTGTTCGAAGTTTGTCCGAAAAATCTTCGACTGTTGTTCGAGAGGAAATAAATTTTTTACGGTGTTCTTTCTTTCGGCAGACCTCAATCCCTTCCCGCAAAAAAATAGAAGTCTGTGGACAGGCCAGGCCACTTAGGTATCTAGAAGTTTTAAAAAGACATTAAAAATAACCGTCCTATCGAAGACGGTTTTAATAAAAATTAATAATGCTGCTCTCATTTCAACAATTCATTGTAAATCATGAGTAAAATTTTATGCGGCCTGATGAAATACGCATTTTCAATACGCCAATAATAAAATATGCAACAAAAACGACATGCATGGAGTAAAGGCAAGAAAATACAACTCTCTGTTAACCCCGGGATAACACTAAGCATACCTGTGCGAAAATTCCAGGTATTTCTGGTACCTGCTGGGTTGTAGCTAGTACCGCCAATTCAAAGTAAATCTGGTACTTTTTTAATCCTGTGGAGAGACCAGCGGAACAATATTGAAAGAAACAATAAATAGATCAGTTTGTTACGAGTCATCGATTAAACTTTGCTGGTAATCTGTCAGTTTTATCAAAAATCCAAGAAAAATTTTTGTGAATGAGTATTTTGCGGTTATGCTCATGTACTTTATCTAATGATGACGTGGTCAATTTCAGGCCTACCCCTTAAAGATATCATGCTGGGGATATTGGCTACCCCGCACGGCAGCAAGGAGTATGATTTCTTCCTAGCTAACTTGCAGGAAAATCGCAGGTTTTCTGGTATCTGCAAGGTTGAAGCTAGGGCCACCAGCTCAAAGCACATCAGGAACTATTTCCATTCTGTGGAGATTTCAACGAAAAAATAATGCAACATCAAAAAGATCAGTTAGTTGCAAGCAAACGATTATACCTTGTTGGCAAGCTGTCAGCTTTATCAAAAACCCTGATTAAATTTTTCAAAACAGTATACCGCTCGGCCACGCTCACATACTATGCTTAGCTGATGATAATTATGGCGATTTTTGGATCTACTCTTGTAGGTGTCACTCTAGAAGCTATTTGCTGCACCACACGCTTCATTGAAGGGTACTACTATTACGACGCCAATAATCAATTTTATTATAGCAGGAATAGCTGCTAACAATTGCTTCCATACACCGGTGGCTCGTATTCCGGCTTTAATACCATTAGGTATTGGCGACATGATAGCTGGTACTGATAAGAAACATTGGAGAAGTATTCGAAATCTCCAAATACCTATGGGGGTGCCGCAGAAATCATTGAGAGATAAAACGAAAAAATACCACATCATCGGATAAAATAAGTATGTATAAGTAATATCATTGAATGTCATACACTTCAACACAGCTTTATCGTGGAGTCTTGAATTTTTGTTACAATATAAAAGCACGAAATATAGTATGGTCGTGATCCGTTAGCATACCTTGCACGCAAACTTCGCCGTTTCGTAACATAGCCATGATGAAATAACGAAACATACAAAAACCATAAAAACGTTTTCCATATGAATCAACTCCGGATCTTTGAACGAATGACGCAGAGCGGTGGTTGTTGTCGAGTTAACTACCAACTTGTAAAGTGGCGTTCGAAGCCGAAATATATTCAAAATGCCATGTTTCATTGCTACAATATAATATCGGATATTATGCAAAAATAGCAAAAACTAATTCTAATGTTAAGATAAACACTTCAGCGCAAATATAAACATAATGCTTACTCCAATTTACTTTATAACACGGTTATACGTGAGTCTAATTTTTTAGTTGCGTACATCAAGGTTGGTCTTTTGTCAAAATCGAGACCTAGATCGATCAGAATTTTGCCATCGCTATTCGCAGTTTAGTTACTACGAACTTTGCTCCTGCTGTACGAACGCAAATTGCATAAGCGAACATATGTCGCAAGCGAAGACATAGTCCTAACAGTCATAGCTATATAGAGGTGAAAAAGCCGCATTTCCAAGCTCTTGCTCGGCTCTTCTTGCACCATGTCGGACTCGGCTCTTCATGTACCATGTCCAGCCCGTTCAGCTCTTTGTTAGCCATGTCCAACACGTTCGTTTCGGCTCTTCGGATAGAAATTTGTCCTCAGCGCGGCCCTTTCGCTCCTAATAATAAAAGTTTGCGTTTGAAGAGAGAACATAATACTCCATCGACCTATATCATAGTTGATTTCGGAACTTTTAAGTGCCGATCCAAGGTCATCTCAGTTGTTCTTGCTATTATCTGACTATTGTACTGTATATCAGCAGTTACAAAATGTTTACAGTTTTAGAAAACAGCATTTAAAAGCCGTTCACGGCTTTTTCGGATTCGGTAGGCTGGGCTCACACACAAATGTTAGGCTGTCTCGACTCATCTCTTCAGACGTCATGGCAGGTTCGGCTCTGCTCTACCTAAATTCTCACCTGTCGAAGCAATAAACACGTAGGTCTAATTTACAGCGTATGGCAACCCGCCAAGAAAGCGATTGCAGAACACATTCGTTGCCACAGCACAGATAGTGCATTTTAAATTATTGACAGCTTTTTGTTGACATATTATGAATTGGCACAAAACGAATCTTTGGACGATAAGGTTTTGAATTACTTGACAAGTGCTGATGACTGCATTACGCGAGCCGAAGAGGCGCTACAGTGCTGTAATGCTTCTTTCATCAACCGATATTATTTCACATCTATGAACCATAATAAACTTTAATGAAATGGTATAGGTTTAGACTATAATTATAGTCTAAACAATCTGAGGCCAAATGCGCAATGACAGAGAGGCGAACCTACCTATATACTCATTTTGAGATATAGCACAATAATTCAAACGGTTACACACCAGTCACAAACATGCGCTAGGTTTCAGATATGCAACGAAAAATAAACACTTTGAGACACAATGGTACTGTGTCCAGCTCATTTCCATAAATTTATTATCTTGTCCGTCCGCTCACATTGTTAGAAAAAAGCATATTCGTCTGTCTATCGTTGTAACATAAATGATCCTTCTGACGCCTTAGCGAAACATATAAGGAAATATCCAGTTCATAAACTTTCTGCGGGCGCAACGTTGTCGAATTCTCCGTAACGAGACGTAAACTAAATCCAAAGCAGACTCTTGTTACACTGCATTGCGGGCACCCAAAGTTACAAACAGTGTAGCGCTGAAACCAGTTCCCTTTTGGGATTTTTCAGCCATCATGCACACTGGTTGCATTACATTGTGGTGATATGACACCAGTCCCCATACATTGCTGAAACTCCGTTATATAAAACATATTAGTATACCCTCGACGAAGCTGACCCAAAACGTCTGCGAGCATGGTGCAGTCGCCTCCATGATATATCACTAACCCTTCCCAGGAAACTTACATAAAGAGCAGAGACAATCAGGTTTCCCGTTGCAGACTATTCGACAGCTGAAATTAAATCGATGAAATTTTCGATACTGCCATATTTCTTCACCTGCTTTCCACAGCATGATGTATGGTATCAGCAGACATGAATGTCTGGTCGATTTGTAGATATTTTAGGGTAATTTGAGAGGCAACCAAATATTCAGTTTAAAGTGACAATAATATTGAGCATTAAAGTCCATTTTTTGTTGTGCCGTGAACAGCTATCCAACTACAATGTAATGTGTTCTGCGTTGCCTTAGCGCATAAAGAAATTTCAAAGACTGCCAGCAATTTCCGAACATCTGCCGCCTGCGATTACTTGATGTTAAACAATCGGCACCGATTTTAGACCGGGCATACTCGATGAGTGATGTTCGGGTATGGAAGTTGCTAATAGAATCTCTAACACTTCACCATAAGCCCTAGAAAATTTTGAATAAGTTTCGAAAACTTAATTTTTTATGAAAAGGGTTTTTAAACTTGCTGGGAACGGTAATTAGGCCATTAACGCCACATCAACCTTTGACGTTGACGCACGGTGCTGCAGTCTTTGGTGTCAGTTCCGTCTAACGCAGTGCGGCAGCAGTCGTCGACGTCAATTCCACCAATGCCTAGCGCAGTCCAGCACCAGTCGTCGGCGTAAATTCCACCAACATCTGGCGCGATGCTGCAGCAACTGTCGGCGTCAGTTTCACCAACGTCTATCGCAGTGCAACAGCAGTGGTCGGCGTCAATTCCGTGAACGTCTGGCGCAATAGTCCAACAAACCACAGTGGACAAATAATGACGACGAGTCAGCAAAGCTCTACCTTTTACAACACATGGCGCACGATATAGTGGATGAACCACCGTTAAATACCGGCCGAATATAAGACGATCTGATGGCAATGGCAATCGCAACCAACAGCTGCAAAAAACATGGATCCGTTGTTGATTCGAACTACAACATCAAACTGCTACGATGGGTTAAAGCGCTCAAAGTATATCTTACCAGCTACTATTTGGTATCCAATGAGTTGACACTTGCTCTGTCAGTATTCCTACATCAATCAAAAGACTGTCGATGAATCTGGCTGAAAAAGAGCGACGTCGCCGGTCAGTATTCCTACATCAATCAAAAGACTGTTGATGAATCTGGTTGAAACAGAGCGACGTCGATAAGTTGTGGATTAGTGTTCATTGTGTGTTGTGTAAACTGGATGGATCGCGGATGACAGGATGCATTTCAATAACGGATCCTGTTCCATTTAGCTGGGCTCAAATATCGATGGTGAAATCAGCATCATGTTTGATGACCTGGTGAAGAAACTGGCGGTTTCCAAGTAAAAGACTCCGGTTGGATTCTACAGGATATACAACACGGTGACGTACAGATAAGCGTCTGCCGTCCTATCCACGGATCAACATATAAACAGCTTCCGTTGTATATCCGCAACAAATGCGCTGTGCTCAACATCCAAAACAACGATAAGCGATGCCTCCTTTGGAGTGTCATAGCAGCATTGCACTCCATAAACAATACGCTGCACCCACAACGTGTCAGCAACTACGAGCGATAGACGGATGATACTGACATGACTGGAATAGACTATCCCGCGAAGTTATAAAACATTCTACGGTTTGAAAGACTAAATAATATAGTCATTAATGTATACGAACTAGAGAATAAAACTGTTTTCCCGCTGTGCATATTTAAGAACAATCATGAACGGTATATTCATATCTTATTGTATGATAATCATTATTGCTTAGTGCACAGACTGGACGCTTTATTACATGAACAACAGCGTGACATCGCGGAAAATATCTCTGTGACAAATGTCTTATATCATGTTATTCCCCCGAGCAACGTGATGAACATTTCAATAAATGTCGAAATGACAAACCCACTCCTACCAAAACCACACCGGACAATTGCGCTCTAAAATTTAAATAAATTTAGTTACATCCTATGCAGCGATCTCCCTATGTAATTTGAATTGCAGATTTTGAATGCGTAGCCGAAAAAATTCGTCATTGTGCACCATCTGAAACAACATCTTCCATGAACCCGTATCAGAGACATGTACCCTGTGATTACGGTTAGGTGAAGAGTTTCGGATGTTGTAGTGATTGTATGGAAATCGATAACCCAATCGTGGTCTTAACGTAGTTGAAACATTTTGCATATTATTCAATTAACCGAACAATTTCAAATTAATACGTACACCATCGAACAAAACCGTTGGTAATGACAGATGATAATATGGTTAATTTTCTTAATGCAACATTTTTCTATTTCTATGGCAGGGCTATGAAGAACGAACAAAAAGCAAGGAACCATTGCCACCTTTTCAGCAGGTATCGTGGTGTAGCATGTTTGAAATGCAATATTGGTTACCGTCTTAGTCAAGACATTACAGTGTTGTACCACAATCTGCGGCGGACGACGGTCACCTCATAATGTATGGTTTCCTGTGCGTTGAAATAGGACTTGATGTTGATCGCATAGCTAAAGGCATGAAAGAGCGCACGTCGTTCTCCATAAACGAACAATGAAAAAACTACACCGTCAAGATGACTCAAGGGAAGTGATTGAGTCAACTGAGGATGAAGGCGATATCGAATATTACTGCTGGGACGAAAACCAGGAAAGGATCGTTTTCATCCTATGTTGCATGATATCCAAAATGACATGGATCAGATCAAATACATAGTCCGGTTCGTTGCACCGAAGAGCTTATGCATTACCAATGACATGTTGTCCCTATACTGCAACGAAATAAAGATACCGCTCAGTGTGGATCATTAAACTGTGAAGATAACTTGCCCCTAACCTCAGAGATAAAACCAATTACAAACTCCACATTCGGAATTTACAGTTATACTTGTCTCTGGAGATGGCACTGAAACAAGTCCACAGCGTTATTTCATTTTTCAAATGGAGTTGGATAGAACCATGCATGTCACTCAACAGCGATATGAGCATAAATCCGGGGAATAGCATTGGAAAAGACTTTTATAAACTCCTTAACGATGCAGTATTTGGAAAAAGGATAGAAAACGTACGAAGTTACATACATCTGAAGCAGGGAGTAACCGGAATTCCGGTTCTGGTTCCGGCGAAAATCGTGTTCCGGTTGCGGTTCCGGCAAAGGGCAAAAACCATACCGGAACCGGAATTCCGGTTTAAAAAGTTTGTTTGAAATTTTCCAGGTTTTTTGCTTCATCTGTGATCCATATATATGTAATATATATTATACAATGATCAAGCTCCAATACAACCAAGCAAAAGAAAAGATTAACTAAGCCTAAGCAATTTGCCGTTTGAAACGTAAGTAGGGCACATAATTTCAGTAGGAATTTTTCATAATAACCTGCAGGAGTTTGTTAACAAATCAAAGCCAGGTCGTTGCTTGTAGCAGCTATTTTACACATCCAGAAGTCTGTGCGGTACGTTTCAATTAAACCGGTCCAATTCGGTAACAGAGTACGGCTAACGCAGAAGTACTTAGGGTATGCTTGACTAACATAAATTGCTTCAAGAACCCGCCAATGCGCTTGTAAACTTGGTAAATCAGTCTATATTGAAGTAAACTAACGTTATCTCCAACGCAGCTAGAAACTGCTTTCTTGGCAAAGAACTGTATTTATTGAAACTGTGCGAGCAGCATCATAGTGTGTCTCATTTATAGCATTCTGATTATAAAGTTATCATCATTATCATCTAACTTACGGGCACTGTTTGTCCAACACTAGCCTAAACATTGTACCTGATCAGAAAATTACCTTCTATCTATTATTTTTTCTTAGAATCATATAAACCAACAATTTCAAGTTTCCTACAGAAGAACATGTAACAAACGTATGTGTAGTAAAGGAAGGCGACTGGAGACAGAGCGAAAGTGTGTATTCTACGCTCCAAGCTTTGTAAGCATATTCGATTTGACGCAGTATACGCAATGGTGTATAGTGGAAGGCATTTTTTGCTCTGGGTGTCCAAAAATCGACATATGTCCTCGATAAATAAACATTATTAGCTTCCTCAGTCTCTTTAAAGTTTCAGAAACGCAATAATACCATCGCAATACATTAAGTTTACTGTAAACGTTATTTTTAATGCATTTTAAATCCACTATACCTTGATTTCTTCCTTCATCTGTTTTACTATATATAAATTTCGAAGACCAAGTTCCGGTTCCGGATCCGGTTTAAATGGACGGTTCCGGTTATGCCCTGATCTGAAGTTAGTAACATGAAAAGTTTGTAAAGATGGTAGCTAATACCAAATATTCTATGTCCTCTATTTTCATTAAAAAATTGGTTACTGTCAAAATGCAGTGAAAAATTCTTAATCTTTGGAAACCTAATTATGTCGGGTTCCCCATCTTGGATCCATCAAAAATTTTGATACACGATTTCCATTATAACTACATGCAGGAGCTTTTCAGTAATAAGTATAATCTTTATTCACTGGTACCGACTCTGCTATTCTGCTGAAACTCCCGGTATCTATGAAGATATGCTGTACAATTCTTTACATTTTGATACCAGCGACTATCCCCGAAATCGTCCGCTGTTCTCTTTGCAGAACAAGAAAGTTCTCGGCAAAATTAGCTATACAGTTAGAGTGGAAGAAACAGGGGCTGCGCATGTATAACTAAAACCAAAAACAATAACTAAAAGATGCCCTGAAATGGTTGAGAGATCACAAAACGTATACTCTACATAAACCACGCTGAGTTAGGCTTAAACGTCGGCATACAGTTGTCAAAGGTTTGGTTGATTTATTTCACCCAGACATAGAAAATATGTCTAGCTTAATACCATATAATGATGTATTATTTAAGTACCTGCTCGCTGTAATTGTTTCTCTAAATTTGCTTGGATCGTTCCGTTTACAAATAAATCGTAATCCATTATTTTGTCTGGTTTAAAGTCGGTCTTTACCAAAATCAATACCAAAAAATTTTCAAACATTTTGTTAACAGCCTGTATATCATTATTGTGGAGCTAATGGTATTAATATTTACGCCATGAAAAACGAAGAAACTACGGTAGTATAAGCATAGTATAAGGTTTTTACGCACATTTAAATCAACAATTTTAAATTTTTAACCGCTAAAAATTCTCGACGATATATTGATCACCTGCAGCATATAATTTCAAGTCATAGTAACTCAAAAAGCAGCTATGACTTTGTTCCAACAAATATCACAGAAGAAACTGAATATTTAATAAGAGGAAAGTTGTTCACTGCAGTGGATATTGATGTTCGGTATAAATTAGGGATTGATGTTCGGTACTGAATATCTGGATAAGTATCTCAGATATCCTATTTCCATAAATTCATGGGTACATGAAAAATATATACGATCAATATGAGCGGGAAACCGAAAAGTACAGGCTATAAAAGTGTTTATTCGTAAGGTACATGAGGTACGCAAAGTATCCATCTGGGTACACAAATACATGTCTTGTGGTGATATTATTGTAATATTAGATGACCTAATGCTGGAAGCATCAAACGATAAAAATTAGCTGATGCGTTTTCTAAAATGCAACACAACAAACTGAGTACAATTTTGGTCACCCAAAACTTATACCACCAAGGTAAATACATGCGAACCATTACACGCAATGCACAGTCAATGGTGCTTTACCCCAATTTTAAGAGATCAGTCTATCATTTTTATGCTTGGAAGGCAAATGTAGCCTTGAAAAACCAATTTCTATTTAGCGCTTTTGAACAAGCTACAAAGACGCCATATGAATATATTCTCATAAATTTGAAACCCGGCCACGGAAAATATTCTGAGAGTTCGGCAGAATATATGTCCCGATGATGATCAGATGTATGTATAGGCTTAAATGGAGCTGTATTTCATAGATGTAGATAACAGATGTCGCAACATATGGAAAAACATAAAATTTCTTCAGGTTTTTGAACAAAACATCGTCAAAAGTTGTGGCAGCGGTTGTAAAGTTGATCCAGATTCACTTATACGATTGTTTTCTAAAATAGCACATAACGCCCTAGTGAGGGCAAAGCCGCGTATAAAAATTCTTAAAAAGCTTGCAAATAAGAAATCATCAGATTTTCAGAAACGAACACGAATTGTAAAAGAAACAAATCGGCCCGATAGTTAAGCTCCTCAGTGTTAAAATCGGCTTAGTTCAAATTCGACAAATTCTCGTTATCAAAAAATTGAACAATTTTACTTGAATTTTCGAGAACACAAAATGGCTAAATTTGAGTTACAGACCGTTGGATTGGCGAACAGTTTTTCGGCGATTTCCAAGCGTTGGTTAACATATTTTAATAGAAATTACAAAATAAATGGTTGGTGGGGCCACATTCATTTTATTTGCGCATAATGAGGATCACATAAACACAGGCTGTGATGTTGGTTCTCATATCCTCAACGACGATACGTTTAAAACATTTTTTAACAGTCGCCATTTTTATGTAAACGGACAATGTAGAATTGTGTTTCATTCTAAAGCATATTATATTATTTGTGAATTTTTCTAAGAATGTGTGAAAACTACTATTCACTGCATTATTACCACTATTCATAATTCTTTAAATATTAAACTGTAGAAACTAGAAAACAAAATTAAATATTTTGTTTTGTTCAGCAGTTATGTAGTTTTTCAACTAATATCGGCTACGGTAATGTCACATGAGTGTTTAGCAGTGTGGTTTTTAATGCGAAGATATTGTATGGCAAAAAAACACGTAAATATGCAATAAATATCAAGTAACGTTGTTTTTCCGTGGTAAGAAAATATGGTTGCAAGATACGTGCTTTTCGCTGCTATGTCTGTTTAATTAATGACAAGTGAGTGACGTGGCTTTGCATAAGTTATTTGAATGGTCCTTGACGACATACATGCAGATTGTCAACTGCTGCAAAACGTTGAGTTACGTGGATTTCGTACGCACGAGCTTACTATTTGTTTGCATAGCTGCATCGTAAACAACATTAGTTGTATATAAAAACACGTTAAGCGTATAAAATGACCACATGCTTGCAATGACTAAAGGAATGCAATTTTTCAGTTTCCGTGATTTTAGGAAGGATATGTGTAACTTTTTAAAGGAAAATCAGAGAGCAGCGCTGACTCGATTTTCGAAAACAGCACCAATTTTTCTACAAAAGTAAAGATTCGGTCCATTTTAAGCAATGTTTTACTGACAAATGTTTTGTTAAAGTGGGTGGATTTTACCTTATTAATTTCGTACCGGTCTGCCAAAATAGCATAGACGTCTTTAACATAACAGAAAGCGAAAGCTAATTTTGGTAATGAATTTTTGAAGTCAATCTGTCTGGAGTAGGTAAAACGATTTCGTAGATGCGTCCAAGGACATGACAGTTACATGAAACCGTCAATAGAAACTGTAGTTCGAAACACATTTCGTGTTTACTATACGTGAGGACATTTTGTCCCACAAACTTGTTCCATATTATGCTGATTTCGCACGTTTGTTCGTACTCAACAAATCAAATGTTGAATCGTTTGTGATCGATGTCTGACTTTATTCAGGTGTGCGATAAAAACGCGACTGCAGTCAAGTTTTCAAGTGGTCGCTGAATTGCGATGCTATTGTGAAACTGTCACCAAGAGCAGTGTCTACTTGTATCGCAAATCGCTTCCGCGCAGAAAGAGCGAATTTGTGCGCGGAGACCGATTTTGAGATCTTGTGTTAGCTTGATAAAAGAACAACTGATGTGTACACACTTCAAGTGGATTCACGCACACCTAAGACTCACCCATAAATATAAATTGTGATAATAGCAAATTTTTAAGTGGAATTCCACATCCAAATATTATCAGTCAAGATTGTATTCAAGATTATGCGTGCATAAAATCCAAAGCAAAGTGTAAACGACCTGATTAACACAAGCCTGCAAATTTTTTCCGCATCTGGTAGCTTTAACTAGGAGGTAGAACTATCATTTAAGCGTACTCTATAGACAGCAGTAGTTTCAGCAAAAAGTATAACAACCAAACGTAGTACAACTGTTCCACATCATAGTAAAAATCATTCAAAAGTCTACACCAGCTGGCAATCTCGATAATGTAAAAAACGACATCGTCTAGGTTATTGATTAATTTCTAGCGAAAACATAAAAGCAAATAAATGAGGGTTATACCTGCAATTTGTGCCATACAAAAGAAAAATAAGACGCATTTCCATATGCTCACTATGAGCATAATTTTGTATCGCGTTTTTTGAAGCTTCACTTTTAGCTGCCCCAACCAACTGATAACACGAATTGGCGATGTCTTGGTAACAAAGTTTTCCCACCAACCTACAACGTATAATTATCTCAATTATTCCACTAGCAGTACTAACTACCCAAAGCGAGTGTGACCAGCCTTCGCTTAATGACTATTTCGAGATTACAAATTGAAGTTCCTATGCATCTAAACGTTCTAGAAAAACAATTAGACACAGACAATACACTAAGAGCAACGCTACAGTGAAATCGCATAACAAAATGCTGTTCAATTGGGCGAAGTATTACAGTCCTTCTCATTTATAGTGCATCTGTTCGGAAAGTAGTCTGCAGTAATTTTTACGACCGGAGAAAGGGAAAATTCAGGTTTCCGACACAATACATACTAATATCTGGCAAGCGAGTGGAAAAAGAGCGAGTATAGCCGATAAGAAATATTCTAAACTTGAAATATTAACTTTACTGGTGTTTGTGTGCTAAATGTATTTTGTAAAAAATGGTCCGAGCCTAAAGACCAACCACAGTTCAGTAATGACATGATACAGCAACAACAAATCTACGATTGCGATACCTTCCTATTCAGCGTACTTGCCAACCTACATAGGAATGTTTTGACTCTCGCGCCCAGCAATAACATGACACAAAAGCAAAAAGGTGTTATGTTAGAATAGCAAACCCTAAAACGCCTTATATCCCTGTGAAAGGATACCGTACAGCAACACAGCTCTCCGAAACAATACCAGGGTCATTTCACGCTACGATGTCCTTTTGCCCCAGAAAAAATGACTAATGACTTTTTTGGCCCAGATTATCTTCATTTTTACACCCTATGACCAGAAAACGTCAAGGATCCGTAATATGAGGTCGTTATAGTAAATTTTTAACCGTTTTTATGCTATGGCTTCTTAAAAACCACCCCCTGCTGCTCAGCAAGGTACCATAAAATGGCCTCAGGTATGCCCCAGGTTGCATCTAGCCTCGATTTTGTGATCGTATCTCGTGCAGCCCGTCAGCGCGGTCAAAACGACGTTATGCGGAACTCCGTATATCAAAAATTAAGCTTTTTATGCCTATCCTTGGGTCAAATTTAACACTTTTAAAACACGGGGGTGCCGATTTATACCGGTTATTAAATGGAAACGAAGCGGCCATAAACGGTAGCTATTTATATCGATAGTTTAGCCTGGGGAAGTGTTATGCAAAAAAAATCAAAACATACCATTTGCCAGATATGTTAGAATGCCGGAAGTAGCTGGTAATCGGGGGGGGGGGGAAATTTGGCGGGAGGGGGGTAAAAATGTGAAATGGCCAATTCGACCATGTTTAAACAGCATAGTTAACTTGAAAACGGTATGTAAGATATTCTATACCACAATTTCCACTATGAGGGGTACAAAATGGCAGCCCATATCAACTGCCAGTGTACATGCTTGAGACCATGGTCGGGCGGGGGGAGTAAATTTAGAATTTTTTCAAAAAACAATTTTCCGACATATGTCGTCCAAATGTATTGCCACAATGTATTATGAACCAAAAGCGTGAAATTTCCCCGAAATAACATCGTATGTTCGATTTTTCCACATTTTGGTGTTGGTCGGGGGTGGGTTAAAGTGTGGTCGGGGGTGGGTAAAAGCTTGAGATCAACAGGTCGGGCGCGAGATAGAGCTCAGGTCGTTTCACCATTCGCTTCGTGATTGGAAAGAACCATAACAGACAAATTGACTTCTACTGACTCCACCATACCCCTAACTAGCAACGGTGGGGGGGGGATAATCAAATGTGCTAAAATCGACCTTTTGACCCTAGCGCTGTGGTAAGTAACAGCAAGCACCTGGGTTAATATTTTTTCAAAAGACACCCAGGGGACAGGTATGATATATGAACAACGTTTATGTACCATGCATAAGTAACGGGCATGACCATTTACCCCGGGGGGGGGGTAAAACTGGGGTTCATGCCATATCGACAGCTGTCACTCTCCATGATTGGAGTAAATTTGAAAATCGTGCAATTAAAAATGTTGTGTAGACCTGACTAATCCTGCATAGAAAAGAATTTGGCCATACCTTCGAACACGGAGCCACGACACTACCCGAAAAAAAGAGGTCGTAAAATAAGTCATTACGATTTTTGTCAATTTGGGACTTATGTGGATGTCCAGCCTCTTATGGCGTGCGTTAAGCCGAAAAATTTTTTTGTTTGAACTAGCTAACTAATGACGCTTCCTAGCGCAAATAACATTTTTACCAGTTCCCTGCACGTTTATGTGCTACTGGCCAAAATATCCAGTTTCACCGCCCCTCCCCCCGACCAAAAGGTCATCGTAGCGTGAAATGACCCACCATCGTGTTCAGCGTGCTCGAAAAGCTATATAACACTCGCACTCCGCAATAACTGCCATAAAAGCAAAAATAAAACTGTTTAGTAAAAATAGGCCGGCACAACCTAAAACGATCCATGTTCCCTGAAAGGAAACCATACGGCAACAACAGTTCTCCGACGGCAATACCATCGTATTCAGGGTGCTTGATAACCTTATGTACGAATGTTTTTGACGTTTCCACTCCGCGATAACATACTGCCTGTCAAAAGTGATGTAAAGAATAGTTGTAGCTCTTGATGAGCATTAAGTGTCTATCTCCAGATATAAGCTATACCCGAATGGACACAAATTTCATAAAGTGTGACTCTTGACCATTTTGGGGCCCATTTTGACCTGGAAGACGTAGTCGACGGGTTTAGCGTCTAATGTAAGAGTATAAATGGACTGAAATTTTAATCAAATAAAAAACATTGTGAAAATCCATCTATCCAGTGAATGAATCTCCACAACCCAAAAAATTACAGAATTTTACCGCTAGTAATGCTATAGCAGGAAACTCCGCTCGCTCCGTTTCTATAAGAAACGCCTATCCAGTAAAAACCTGATCTCCGCAAACGGACACAAAAAGAAATTTTACGATCTTTGCCGCTTGCAGTGCTATAGGAAGCAACTCCGCTCGCTCCGTTTCAATAACAAACGCATGTAAAGTAACCCTACGAGATGAGTAACGGATCCACAATGCTTAGTTTGCGCTTCAACGGTGATGAGCAGTGTTACGTAATTTACACACAGATTCAGTCGTGGAAGAAAATATAGACACGGTGGCGGACGGCAAAACCAGAAACATGCCATCTGTCGATAAAAAACATTTTAGCTTCCTCAGTCCAACTTTTCAGAGATGAAATAGCGTGGCAAAACATTAACTTCCCTGAAAATTATTTTTGAAATATTTTAATACCCATTACCTTTATTTCTTCCGTCATTTGTTGTATTATATGGTTTAATATGAATAGGTTCTGGTTCCTTTTTAAGTTTGCAGTCACAGTTTGTGGTTTCGGCCCCGCTCACTCCCTGCCGAAAATAAATTATACACATATTCGTGTGCGTTGATTAGAAGCCGCACTTTACTGTAAGAAACAAAAATTAACAAATATGGTATTGAAGTAATAAAACTAGCGTCTTTAAGGGAAAACTCCTATAAGTCCAGCGGTGTTATTTCACGCTACGATGTGCTTTTGGTCGGGAGGGGGGTAAAAGTGGATATTTTTGTGCCCCCCCCCCACTGTGGACAGGCCAGCATAGTGACCTCTGACTGATGATGAAGAGAAAATGAACAAGATGAGGAAATGCTTTTTTGATTGAGTCGTGATTTAATTTGCATTTTCAAACTCCACGGACCACTTTTTGTATTGCTGCTTTGAGCTGTGAAGTGATTTTAAGATAAAAAGTTGGACACGCACCATTACCAGCCACAGAGTAACCGGAATTCCGGTTCCGGCGAAAATCGTGTTCCGGTTGCGATTCCGGCAAAGGGCAAAAACCATACCGGAACCGGAATTCCGGTTTAAAAATTTTGTTTGAAATTTTCCACGTTTTTTGCTTCATCCTGTAATCCAAACATATATAATAGATATTATACAATGATCAAGCTCCAATACAACCAAGCAAAAGAAAAGATTAACTAACCAATTTGCCGTGTGAAACGTAAGTAGGGCACATAATTAGAGCAGGAATTTTTCATAATAACCTACAGGAGTTTGTTAAATCAAAGCCAGGTCGATGCTTGTAGCAGCTATTTTACACATCCAGAAGTCTGTGGGATACGATTGAATTAAACCGGTCCAACTCGGTAACAGAGTATGGCTTACACAGAAGTAATTAGGGTATGCTTGACTAACATAAATTGCTTCAAGAACCCACCAATGCGCTTGTAAACTTGGTAAATCAGTCTAAATTGAAGTAAACTAACGTTATCTCCAACGCAGCTAGAAACTGCTTTCTTGGCAAAGAACTGTATTTATTGAAACTGTGCGAGCAGCATCACAGTGTGTCTCATTTATAGCATTCTGATTAGAAAGTTATCATCATTATGATCTAACTGACGGGTACTGTTTGTCCAACGCTAGCCTAAACAGTGTCTCTGACCACTGATCAGAAAATTACCTTCTATCTATTATTTCCTCTTAGAATCATATAAACCAATAATTTTAATTTTCCTACAGAAGAACATGCAACAAACGTATGTGTAGTAAAGGGAGGCGATTGGAGACAGAGCAAAAGTGTGTATTCTACGCTCCAAGCTTTGTAAGCACATTCGATTTGACGCAGTATACGCAATGGTGTATAGTGAGAGACATTTATTGCTCTGAATGACCAAAAACCGACATATTTGATCGATAAATAAACATTATTAGCTTCCTCAGTCTCTTTAAAGTTTCAGAAAGGCAATAATACCATCGCAATACATTAAGTTTAATGTAACAGTTATTTTTAATGCATTTTAAATCCACTATACCTTCATTTCTTCCATCATCTGTTTTACTATATATAAATTTGGAAGACCAGGTTCCGGTTCCGGATCCGGTTTAAATGAACGGTTCCGGTTATTCCCTGTTACCAACCCTACGGAACAAAAAAGAAACCATGACATATTCCACAACATCTGGTCTTATTTCGGGATACCAACATTGATGCGAGACACATTAGCATTCACTGTCTCAAGTACACGTAGAAATAATTTTGCATAATTGTGCCAATATATATGGCCCTTAAGCAATTTTGAACTGTGTAGTGATTTTAACATAAAATGAGCAATATGAACGAAACGAACAGAAAATATTGACTCGTTGCTACGTTTTTGAGCCTGGAGCCTAAACATACAGTCGAGCATCTAAGTCACGAGTTCGGTGTGCTAACTATCTAAATAACATTCCTCAACACTCTGTTGAGCTGCGTGTGCAAGAAGATCTATGTGTGATGTTTTCGAGCCTCTACATACAGTCGAAGTGTTTAAGTCACTTAGTCGGGTGTGCTACCGTTGAAACAACATTTTGAATGCTCTATCGAGCTGCGTGTGCAAAAGAAGATTGACTCGTCGCTACGTTTTTTAGCCTGGAGCCTGAACATACAGCCGAGCATCTAAGTCCCGAGTTCGGTGTGCTACCATTGAAATAACATTCCCCAACGCTCTATTGAGCTGCGTGTGCAAGAACATTGACTAGTTGCTACGTTTTGGAGCCTGGAGACTGAACATGTAGTAGAGCATAAAAGTCACGACTTCGGTGTGCTAACTGATAAATAACATTCCCCAACCCTCTATTGAGCTGCGTGTGCAAGAAGATTGACTCGTTTGCTACGTTTTTGAGCCTGGAGCCTGACCATACAGTCGAGCATCTAAGTCACGAGTTCGGTGTGCTACTATTGAAATAACATTCCTCAACACTCTATTGATCTGCGTGTGCAAGAAGATTGACTCGTTTCTACGTTTTTGAGCCTGGAGCCTGATCATACAGTCGAGCATCTAAGTCACGCGTTCTGTGTGCTACCATTTAAATAACATTCCTCCACACTCTATTGAGCTGCGTGTGCAAGAAGATCGACTCGTTGCTATGTTTTCGAGCCGGAACATACAGTGGAGCGTCTAACTCACGAGTTCGGTGTGCTACCATTGAAATAACATTCCTCAACGCTCTACTGAGCTGCGTGCGCAAGAAGATTGACTCGTTGCTACCTTTTTGAGCCTGGAGCCTGACCATACAGTCGAGCATCTAAGTCACGAGTTCGGTGTGCTACCATTGAAATAACATTCCTCAACACTCTATTGAGCTGCGTGTGCAAGAAGATCGACTCGTTGCTATGTTTTCGAGCCTGAACATACAATCGAGTGTCTAAGTCACGAGTTCGGTGTGCTGCCATTGAAATAACATTCCTCAACGCTCTACTGAGCTGCACGTGCAAGAAGTTTGACTAGTTGATACGTTTTCGAGCCTGATCATACAATCGAGTGTCTAAGTCACGAGTTCGGTGTGCTACCATTGAAATAACATTCCTCAACGCTCTATTGAGCTGCGCGTGCATGAAGTTTGACTCGTTACTATGTTTTCCGGCCTGAACATTGAATGACTACTAATATGTCAAATTCGGTCATATAATTTTGGGTGTTACCCTAAAAAATTGTAAAATTGTGCCTCCCCATTCGATTTAAGGTATTTGATTATTCGGCCAAACTCTTGCGACGGCCGCAGAGCAATTAACAGTTGCCGCTAAATGTGGCAAAGACAGCCATAAACAATATCCTTTACAAGCAGTAACATATGTGCAGCTGTCTACACAGTCATAATTTTCGATACAAATTTTGGCCCTCTCTGAGTGCAATAATCCTTGAAACTTGTATTAAATAAACAAATTTCCATCTACTTTAACTTACGAATCTGAAAATTCAGCCGGGTTTTGTGATGTCGGACGGAGTTAAGAGATTTGATGTTAGATCCGGGTGTGAACCGCCGAGAAAAGGAACGACAGCACTGGGGCCAGGGATTCGAGATTGTTGCCGGTGGTGCCAGCGCTACAACTACTGCTTCCGTCGCCAACATCCGACGAAAAACTTTTCTGATGCGTTAAACCTGAAACTCGGTCACAGTTCGATCGCAATGAATGCAAATATATTTAGTCTTATAGAGGTTTTTGATTAAATTTAATATATATATATTTACAAATTCATTAACAATTATTGTAGGTAAATATCAAGCAGTTTTAGCAAATCAATACGTTTGTAGCGCTCAAAAAATAAGCATTAGCTATTAAATTTTGCTATATCTTCAGACAATAATTTAGAAATTATGTGCAGGACAAAATGTGTAACAGCCAGGAGCGTCGCAAGAGTATTACACGGGGAGGGACCGACAGTTGCTCCCACTTTTTACATTCAAACATGAAAATATTAAAAGACGGACTTATATTAACGATGACTTTAAATACCGGACCCCTCTATTTTCGCCGCCCCTCCTTCTCCTGCACTTCTGGCGAGCTTAGGACGTCCCTCGTAGCAAATATATACTATCACTGTGTACAACAATATTGAGTGACTAACATTCTTATGTCCGCTTGCTGTACACTTAGATGAATGGTACGTACGGTCGGAACGTGGTGTTCAAACGAGTTAATAATACCGCTTTGTACCTCAGTAAGCTTAGCCGTGTATGCAAATTTCTAATTACAAAGAAAGCTGTGTTACTACTAACAATTATTGTAACACAGTTTATATAGTTAGAGCAGCGCATTTAAATGTCTGAACACACAGCTACTGTCAGCTATATCACATGTTTGTCGTAGCATAACCAGTCTTGAGATCAAAGATTTTAATGTGCGGTTGCTATATTTTTACTCGTTCAAACTCGTGGTCTCAAAATCGTTCGAACTCGATACAACGGTGCGTACAAATCTTTGAACGCATGTTGGCTATGCTACAACTACACATGTAGTTTTACGCCATGCTTTATGCTACAACACTTGTTGTATTAGATAAAATATAAACGGGCTAACGAATTATTGTCAAAGCATAGTGTAACGTAGTGGAAATTATGTGTTTCAGTTGTAAAATCTTTTAAATTCCGGCTGTGTGTGTGATCGGATATAACTAGGAAACGACATAGCCGATTTCCATAGTCTTGGCATAGATTCGAACCGGCATAGTCGGTTTACCGTGTAGATACCCAAGCATTTTTTGATTTGAGGTCAGTTTCCGGGTTCAGAAGTCAAAATGAGAGTTTTTACCCTATTTTATTACCCTTCATGGACGTAAAGTTATTTTTATCTTAACTTTCGCATTTTTCTCTGGTTGGTTTTATTTATAGTAAAATGATAAATGACGATGCTTCTTTTTGGTTTTTTAGATTAAGACTCCCGTTCTAGAGTTATGGGGTTTGAGGTACGGTGGAATGGTTCTTCGAGTAGGACATGGTACATTTCTAATTTTATTGTGGGGTCCTGGGAGGCTGATAGCGTGCACTGGGTGTTTTTGGGCATGTGAAACTTATTGCCTGTGTTAGTTTTGTATGCTTCACTAGGCTCTGCAATCTCGATAGATTTACTAGTTAGTCGTGAATCTGTTGCTAAACGTAAGACCTATACAACTGATTATAAAATATATACATTTGACTTGAATTGGCGAATGCAGGGAGCCTAAACGTAGATAAAGTGCCACCACTTGTCAGGGTTAACCGCGTCTTGAGTCATGACTTGTCGGATGGATAAAAATGTTATATGCACACAGGATGTGTTTAAAATCCGCCGGCTTAAGGTGGTAGAAAGTTCCGGCGGTCGGGGAACTGTGTGGTTGCCAGGTGAGGTGTAGCCAAAATTTATGCATACAGGATAGGTGTTTAAGTCCGCCGGCTTAAGGTGGTAGAAGGTTTCGGAGGTCGGGGAACTGTGTGGTTGCCAGGTGAGGTGTAGCCAAAATTTATGCATACAGGATAGGTGTTTAAGTCCGCCGGCTTAAGGTGGTAGAAAGTTCCGGCGGTCGGGGAACTGTGTGGTTGCCAGGTGAGGTGTAGCCAAAATTTATGCATACAGGATAGGTGTTTAAGTCCGCCGGCTTAAGGTGGTAGAAAGTTTCGGAGGTCGGGGAACTGTGTGGTTGCCAGGTGAGGTGTAGCCAAAATTTATGCATACAGGATAGGTGTTTAAGTCCGCCGGCTTAAGGTGGTAGAAAGTTTCGGCGGTCGGGAAACTGTGTGGTTGCCAGGTGAGGTGTAGCCAAAATTTATGCATACAGGATAGGTGTTTAAGTCCGCCGGCTTAAGGTGGTAGAAAAAAAAGGTTTCGGCGGTCGGGGAACTGTGTGGTTGCCAGGTGAGGTGTAGCCAAAATTTATGCATACAGGATAGGTGTTTAAGTCCGCCGGCTTAAGGTGGTAGAAAGTTTCGCGGTCGGGGAACCGTGTGGTTGCCAGGTGAGGTGTAGCCAAAATTTATGCATACAGGATAGGTGTTTAAGTCCGCCGGCTTAAGGTGGTAGAAAGTTTCGGCGGTCGGGAAACTGTGTGGTTGCCAGGTGAGGTGTAGCCAAAATTTATGCATTCATGATAGGTGTTTAATTACGACTGCTTAAGGTTGTAGAAAGTTCCGGCGGTCGGGGAACTGTGTGGTTGCCAGGTGAGGTGTAGCCAAAATTTATGCATACAGGATAGGTGTTTAAGTCCGCCGGCTTAAGATGGTAAGAAAGTTTCGGCGGTCGGGGAACTGTGTGGTTGCTAGGTGAGGTGTAGACAAAATTTATGCATACAGGATAGGTGTTTAAGTCCGCCGGCTTAAGGTGGTAGAAAGTTTCGGCGGTCGGGGAACTGTGTGGTTGCCAGGTGAGGTGTAGCCAAAATTTATGCATACAGGATAGGTGTTTAAGTCCGCCGGCTTAAGGTAGAAAGTTCCGGCGGTCGGGGAACTGTGTGGTTGCCAGGTGAGGAGTAGCCAAAATTTATGCATACAGGATAGGTGATTAAGTCCGCCGGCTTAAGGTGGTGGAAAGTTTCGGCGGTCGGGATGCTGTGTGGTTGCCAGGTGAGGTGTAGCCAAAATTTATGCATACAGGATAGGTGTTTAAGTCCGCCGGCTTAAGGTGGTAGATAGTTTCGGCGGTCGGGGAACTGTGTGGTTGCCAGGTGAGGTGTAGCCAAAATTTATGCATACAGGATAGGTGTTTAAGTCCGCCGGCTTAAGGTAGAAAGTTCCGGCGGTCGGGGAACTGTGTGGTTGCCAGGCGAGGTGTAGCCAAAATTTATGCATACAGGATAGGTGTTTAAGTCCGCCGGCTTAAGGTGGTAGAAAGTTTCGGCGGTCGGGGAACTGTGTGGTTGCCAGGTGAGGTGTAGCCAAAATTTATGCATACAGGATAGTTGTTTAAGTCCGCCGGCTTAAGGTGGTAGAAAGTTTCGGCGGTCGGGGAACTGTGTGGTTGCCAGGTGAGCGGTAGCCAAAATTTATGCATACAGGATAGGTGTTTAAGTCCGCTGGCTTAAGGTAGAAAGTTCCGGCGGTCGGGGAACTGTGTGGTTGCCAGGCGAGGTGTAGCCAAAATTTATGCATACAGGATAGGTGTTTAAGTCCGCCGGCTTAAGGTAGAAAGTTCCGGCGGTCGGGGAACTGTGTGGTTGCCAGGCGAGGTGTAGCCAAAATTTATGCATACAGGATAGGTGTTTAAGTCGCCGGCTTAAGGTGGTAGAAAGTTTCGGCGGTCGGGGAACTGTGTGGTTGCCAGGTGAGCTGTAGCCAAAATTTATGCATACAGGATAGGTGTTTTAATCCGCCGGCTTAAGGTGGTAGAAAGTTTCGGCGGTCGGGGAACGGTGTGGTTGCCAGTTGAGGTGTAGCGAAAATCTATAGCATAAAACACTTTGCCGGTTCTTTTGCAACTATGTACACAATAGAAATATTTGAATTGAAAAACTGCTGGGATTTAAGGTACACAATAAAACAAGCACAGAATATACTTACTACAAAACTTACGAATTATATACTGCCATGACGGCATAATTATTATTTAATCAATGTTTTATTGGCATTTATAATGCAAGACCAAATTTACAAATCAAACGATAGAGAAGTTCTAATTTTAAAGGCCTAATTGGAAACGTTTTCGCATTATAAAGTTATGCTTTTTTTCAACTGCTATTCTCGAGAAAGAACGAAAATACTTATATTCAGGTCACAGCTAAATTGACGATCTATACAAATGCGATACTGAAAGTCCTGCTAAACTGAAAATGGGGATTGAAAAGCCGAGATGCAGATTCGGTGAAGCTAATCAATGAGAAGCGTCAACGCCATACTACACGTTGAGCTTTTGAGATCACGCCAACTACTAGTGAAACGTCAATTGGCTGGTTCAAATAGCATCACTAATTTTCAACCGTTTAAAGCTGGTCTTTGTATAGCGGATATACAATGCTGCCTTGATTCCATAAGGCATGGTGTTCATGTCCCGGATAGTATATACTTTAGCTTGAGTGGGATTTAACAAAAATAGTAAATATGAGGTTATAGAGCTAAAGCCAAGATGATGGTGGGGTTGAAGCCCACCTAAGCGTCGGCCGAAAACGAAACTAAGGCTTTGATCAAACCCAAAATGGGGATCATGTCAAATAAAAAGTTTGGGCTAAGTTGCGTCTAACGAAAATTAGAACTAAAAGTCGCACCGCGTGGCGGTAATGATTATAAACAGGATAGCTATTGCGAATCATTTAATATTATTAATAGTGTAAAGAAATCTATTCTGTCGCCGCCCGCTAATTGGATTTTTAACACTTTGATGTTTACGTGCTAAATTGATATAATTTTCGATATTGCGAAGTTAGTACTGTTGTCCGTTTGTCCTATCAAAAAATTCGAAAAACTGATGTCGATTACTGCGACATTTTGAACATTTGATGAGCCCGACATTTCGACTTATTTAA